>RSEF01000013.1:3518179-3552788 GCA_003993805.1 Himantopus leucocephalus | reverse complement strand
GATCTTAAAGGTCCCTTCCAACCTCAACAATTCTATGATTGTAGAATTTCTTATGCAACTGGTTTTATGGCTTTGTTTAAGATAAGATATTATACTGCTATAGTAATCCTCAGATAAGTGTAATTAATAATAGTAAGTTATACAATTTGTCATCTCAGATTCTGTTTCTTGGCAATGGAGCATTTTGTTTTACTTGGTTTCATTCTGCTACTTGTTGCTTCTCAAGTGGCACAACTCTAACCTTTTCAGATATACAGATAGAGAGTTAAGTTCTGTCGTTTTATACATAGACCTGGAACCCCTACTTTTCAGAAAGCTGAGACAAAAATGATAAAAGATTATGTACATAGCAAATAGAAAGTATTGTATGTTCTCCCTTAAGCTGTCACTGGCATCTTCCTAGTGAAGTAATAAAGGAAATTCCCGAGGACCTAACCACAAGCAAAAGGTAGGAAGAACCAAAAGATTTCTGCACAATCCGAAAAAGTCTGTCTTGGAAAGAAATTTCTGTCTATGGAGGTAATTAGAGAAGTTGCTGAGAGGGTCTTGAATAGAAAACTTGCCCTATGGCTTCTTACTCATTCCTGCCCCACTGAGGCATGAGAGGAGTAGTTGTGAATTTCCATACAATAAATAATCTGTACATAGATAATTCTGAGAAATTTGAAGTGTTACTTTACTCTGAAAATGACTGAGTCGTACTTCATTATTAGTCAGGTCTTCATGCTGTGCATATTCAGTTATAACTTCTTACATTAAATCAAGAAAAAGGTTTAAAGAAACATTGCTTCAAACATTAGTCCCACTGACCCAACTCAGCTAAGAATTAAGGAGCTAGATTCATTTTCCATCGCATTAGCTGCATTTCTTATGAGGTTCTAGATGGTGACATTTAAGCAGAGATCCTCTCGTCAGCACAGAGGTGATGGAATCACTGCAGCCTGCAAATCTCTCCTGGTGTTGGTAGAGTCAGGATTAGAAAGAACTAATTTAAACTGAGAGTCCACAAGACTAAAGGGAAAAAAGTGTGTGTGATATGATCATAGTAACAATTTAAGCACTTTAAAGACACTGTTTGAAATAGAAAATGTGTTGAGTGTAAAAAGAGTACTAACAAACCTGACGCCTTTTCAGAATCTTGAAGAAATACACTAGACGGATTGCATGTTTTTTTTCTCTTTCCTTCTAATTGACTCTCAATACAATTTTCCCTCAGTGATTATGAGTCAGCCTGGGCTCAAGTGTCCTGGAGGACATGTGGTGGTCCTTAACTAAACAAATATAGATGGTCATCTAACCATGATTTTAAGTAAGCATTTGCAGTCATAATCCACCATACAACTTGACATATTTGTTATTTGGACAACATGGAACCTATTTTCATTAAGATCAGATTATCAGTTAAAAGCTTTCTGCAGTATAAAGTTGTTCAAGCTTCATTATAAATAAGATTTAAAGTTTTAAATTCAGGAAAATGTTTTTACGGCATGAGGGATTTCTCTTTAGACATATGTTTCAAATATTATATCATGATGAAACATCATCTTTATGTGACCTTCTGAAGGTCATGATGAAGAAAAGACTTTTAGGGTGTTTTGGTAACAAACATATCACCAACAATGGCAAAAGAGGACAGACTGAACTTATAAACATTACATCAGACCTGTTGCTAGAGATAACATGTTTGCTAAACTTCTCAAAATGAGCTGATACCTCAAGTCATCTCGTTGTGATCAGCACTAGGACTATTTCCTGCTAAGACTGGCTAGCAGACTGGTATATTATTGCTTGCCCAAAATATTGAACTTATGAAGTGAAGCTATCTTTATTTTGTGTAAATAAGCACAAGCGTTCTCTCCTGGAAGGACAAAAAGGTTGCTAGCAAATGCAAATAATGGTAAATACCAGTATGCTAATGATAAAGACATTTGAAGTTAATCTATTTTTAAGGAAATCTTGTTATTACATTTATAAGTGCAAAATTTATACCTTTCAGTCTTTTCAAACAACATAATGTGTATATTTTGAATTCATCAAAATTGGCCTTTGATATTTAAATAGGTTCTCTTATCATGCTACAGGATGTATCTTAACTTTTGGAAGTTCAAAATGCACTAGACTTAGTACTCCATGAAATAGGATAGAAATTTGTCAGGTTTTGTTGTCTGCTGTTCATTGTCTTCTCAGAGACCGCTTCATGTTTTGGAATTTTCTAAAAGCAAGGGAGAACAGTGCGGAGTCCACTTAATTAGGAGAGCAGGGGTAAAAAGAAAGTGGAGAAATAAATGCATAAAACTAGGTCAGAGCGCTTGCCTGCATTTACAGAAGGAAGCAGCTTGAATTGCTAATGGTATTTTTGTAAAAAATCGTAAATATTAAAAATATTCTGTAGATCTTCAACCTAATTTTCAGTGGACTGTAAAGCCAGATTGTATGACCCTGTATGGACCACTGATGAGTCTGTGGGAACTAACGTAACTTGGCAAATAAAACAGCACTCATGTTGCAAAAGTTGTTCCAGTTGCTGAACAGAAAAGGATGAGTATTTTCTATGAAGAAAAGTGTCCTTATTCCTGCTTTTGACAGAGATAGTAGCACACAGCTTAAACTCTTATTTGCTTTATCTTGGTTTTAGTAGACGTGCATGGCAGCCTTCTACACTAGAGCAATTGAGCTTCTCAAGCATAGGTTCACTGAAGGGCTCCCAGGTGACACACTGTGCTGCTGCAGAGCCCCAGTTTGACAATGGCTGTGTTAGCAGAGAGAAACTCACAGAAAAACAGCACAGGCTTGTGCATAATTATTAGATGGCAACTAACACAAGTCAAATTCAACAGATCTTTCAATTTTTTATTTATACTCTATGCTGCAGACGGTTGGGATCCTGAGCCATCTTTGGGTTACCTTATCTGGCACTGAAAACCTACTAAGGAAGTGAAGGCTAATTTACTTTGCTGAGAAGCAAAATAAAATTAGCTTTGTCCTTTGTGCTCTGTGGTCAGATTCTATCCACTACCTCAGACACCGCTACGTTAACACAAGTGACACTTTCAATGTGCTTTTCCCTTGGTTTTGTTTCATAACTTGGAAGCTTTCTTAGCAAAACGAAATGTCATTTGTCGTCTAACAAGCAAAAAACATATTTCAGATGCACTACTGAGTAAAATTACAAGCTAGACATGAAATTTGGCACTGCTTCTGCTGAAATTTATGTCATATCTCTAATGCAATGCACAGCAGCTCTCTGTGGTGATAGCAGAACTGGTTCTATTATGCAGCAAAGTAAATTAACACCTTGCATGAAGGCTCAGGTTGAACTAGTTGATGGCTTGTTCTGTGCAGAAGCTATTCTGTTATGTGATTAGGCAACACTGTAGTATAGAAGTGGAAACCTGGAAATATTATATTTATTTTCAAATTTTAATTGGGACATTTTTGAAACAATTTTTTTTTTTTTAGAGTCAGCATTTATTAACATTTTTTTATGCTACAGGGAACCCCATCTACACAGAGCAGATCACCTTTTTGAGTAGCATGTGCTGAATATGTTAAATATTTTAATTAATTTTAAATAAAGAAATGGGTCATATTATTTATCTGCAACATAAAAATTCCAATGAGCTTGAAAGAAAATTAAGATTATGTCCAATTTTGTATTACCTAATCTTTGCTACTTATCAGTATTTGGTTTGTTTGTCTTAGGGACTGCAAATTTAACCAATATTTCAGTTAAATATCTTTGAAAGAGAGTTGAGCTAAAAACAAGATAACTATTTTTATATCACAGAGCAGAACTCCTGAGTAGTTTTGGAAATGTCAGTGATAATCATGGAATTTTCATATTAACTTTAAAGTGTTGAAAGCAAAATCTGTCCTTCCCTAGGACTTTGTGAGTCAGTTTTGATTTCTGTATCTATTTCTGTTTGTGAAGAATCATTAAAGAAAAGATATTTGCCAAAATTACTTAGAAGGAACATGGGCTAAATTCAGAAGGTTGAATTTGCACTTAAATCCAAATATGTGGTTCTCTGACTTTAAATTGGAGGAGAACAGAATTTAGTCATGACCTGTTGCTATGTATTCTGAATATGTTGAACAATTATATTTTTGTCTCCAACTGTCATGAAACTATGAAAACATGGAAGTATGTGCTGTATGTATGCAATCACAGCCAAATAAAGTCTGCCTGCAGTGACTTCTCTTCAATGAAACAAATGGATTAATACAAGAGAAACACTTTGCATCATGTTCTCTTACTTCCTAGTTGATAGAAAGTGTTCATTTAAGAAAAGAAATTAGTCTGAATTGTGTGGGCTTATAATGATGATCCATAGCATTATGTTGCCAAAATCTTGTTTGGCATAAGGTGTCAATTTGTCAAGAAAGTTGTTTGGCGTAATGGAAATAAGACACTTTTTTCCCCCAGGGGGATATTTTCCATATTTATGGGATTTATGTGCTTGCAATGAAATGACACCATAATGGTCTTCCATGTTTCTAAACATCAAATAATTATTTTTATACCTTTGTCTATGTACAAAGTCATATTTTCCCCCACAAAAGCCATTTCCCTATTAAAAGAATAGGAAGATAGCATGATCCTTTGTTTTCCCTGCAACTAAGAATAATTACTGAGCAGGAATCTAGGCATATCGTCGTGAGTTTATAGCCAAACTCCTTTGTATATTACTCTGAGCCACATGTTAGCACAAAGGACTACACAGCCATAAATCTTTAAAGTTGTTCTATATTGATATTGCATATATGTGACAATTAAGGTTGCACTTATCTGGCTGCTGATATGATTTGAAATATTTTCTTCTTCCATTTCAAAATTCAAAGAAATAATGCAATATTCTTGCAGTAAATCCACAGAGTAGAAAGGCTTCACTGTTTCAGTCACAAGCAATTTAAATACTCGTGCACTGTCATACTAAAAAACTCACCATTGCTGGCCCTGCAAAAAGGACATTCTTCTTCTCCTAACCTTCTGGAGGTTTCTCCAGTTGATCATTTGTCCAAAAATGAGTAAAAATCTTTACAAAGGCAGTTGTACTTTACTTCCAAAGGCACCACTGTTCAATCTCCATGTTGTTCTCGTGGTGCACACGTATTAGTTGCTTACTTACAGATAGAAATGCTAGCTTGAATTTGTCAGTCCTTACAAGTATTCATTTCCTTTATTTAATTAAGCTTTATGTTCAGAAAAGATACAGCGTTTACATTTCAAATCCTATCATACTACTTAATCTGCTTTTCTGGTGCTAGATTTGCATTTAATTCAGGATTTGAATTAGGCTCAACTTTGTTGCTCCAAGTAATAGAGTTTATTAGGATGGATATACACAATACTGCGCATAACGAAAACGTGAGAAACAGAAAGCTCTATTGCAAAGCCAACAGTGGAGCAAAAACACTAGCAATTTTGGGTGACTCCACTTTGGAAGGCCAATGTGTTTCCAAGGCCTCGTTTTCAAAAAGCATCACTGAGGTTTCCCACCGTGCCGAGAAGGTTAGCCATAATTTCTTACTAATCAGACTAAGTCTGAAAAGTCTGAAAAACACACTCTGTACATTTACAGAACTGGTGTCAAATTCCTTGACTAATTGAAAAGAAAATAAAGACCTTACATTCTCAGAAATGTTGTGACTTTCTTTTCATATTTCATACACTAAGCTAAGACAAACTGTCCTAGAACATATGTTCAGTACCTTAAGGAAACACCTCTCACATTAATACAACTCTAATAAACCTTATGCCTTCTCAATTGCTTACATGTATGAGAGATTTTTGCCATTTCATGTTAAAAATAGGCTTCATAAAGTAGGAAGAGGAAGAAAAAAATCTTTAAAAATTACCCAGAAATGGATTCCTTAGTTTAGTGGAAAATGAGACTAAAAAATGAAAGGAATGAGCTTTTAAGATATTCTTAAACAAGAGTATGTATTTTTAAGAAAAAAGTAAATAACCAGCAGATGCGGTTCGGTATTTCTGTAAATAAAAATTAACTTCTTTTTTCTAGGTACACGACTTAAGATTGAAAACAGTTTCCAGCTACACGTCTTATGCATCACTAAAATGTAAAAGTAAGTAAAACCAACTTAATTACACGCACATCTTCATGCACTAGAAAACATTTATTAGCAAGAGCACAAAACGTGCGTAACTCTTCCTTACAAATAAATGTTTACTAGTAATTTCTTGTTCTGGCCCCCCAGTGGCACAGTGGCTTTGCTAAATCCCAGAATTACAAGTAGCAATAAAACTATTTTCTTGCCTCCCCCCTTCCCATCCTTCCCATGATTATCTAGATTTAGAGCACTAATTAGACTAAAATATCTTAAAATTACTTTGTATTAGGAATATTCACCCTTGAAAATTATTTGTATGAAATAACTCAACTAAAATAATCACTTAAAAATAACCTTCCTGCCTTGTAGTCCAAACTCATATCCACAATTCTTGTTGAAATAACTTTCCCATAGATTCAGCCAGTAAACGATATTGAAATGCCATATGATCACCTGTGTCACAGCATGATGCTATCCCAAGAAACGGGGCTTTCTCAAAGTGAGCTTAGTGGATCTCTGCTCTGGGATTTATACAATGCAATAAAAAATGACAAAAAACACAAATGCAAATATATTTTAAAATATAATATTAGCATTGTCAACATGAAAGACTTTATTTACTGCACAGAAAAGAAAATATTCAGAATAGTGTAATTTGTTTCGGGGAGTGCACAAAAAAGTTTCAACAACTAACACACGGTGTTTCTTTGCAAAATAGCCCTTTGCATGATGCTGAAGCTGAAATGGTTTTTTGCCCACTGGTATCTGCATTCTTGTAAAAGAAGGTCATTAGCCTCTATTGTGACTGCTCCTTTTGGATTACCTGTCTTTGTCTTTACACAAGTCAAACAATAAATAAAGGTTGTCTGTTAGTATAGATTAGAGGTTAAACTGTTATTTATTGTCACATTTTATAGAGAGATTCTGTAGAGACTGTTATTGACCTTCTCTACCTACAAAATAAGAGTCATGTATTTATCCCAGGCAATCCATTTGCAATGAAAAAGAAATTATAGTCTTCCTGAAGAGGTACAGGCATGCATGCAGAAACTCAGGTACAACAATAAATCCTGATGAGGAACAGTTGCTGAATTGAAGTGCGTCACAAATTCACATCATGTTATGTCTCTGAGCATATTAGATGAGGAAGTAGTTGAGAAACAACAGATTTCCTTCTGCGATTTTTGAAGTCTTCTTTTAAACGTCGTCTGTGATTTGAATAGAGTTGAGCATGAGAAAAGCATATAGCACATTTTTGTTCCTTTGAGTTTACATAGTAAAAAGAGATCTGTAAAAGTAATGAAAAAATTAACATTCTTTTTCATGTAGAAATAGCTGAAGAAAANGTATTAGATGAGGAAGTAGTTGAGAAACAACAGATTTCCATCTGCGATTTTTGAAGTCTTCTTTTAAACGTCGACTGTGATTTGAATGGAGTTGAGCATGGGAAAAGTATATAGCATATTTTTGTTCCTTTGAGTTTACATAGTAAAAAGAGAGCTGTAAAAGTAACGAAAAAATTAACATTCTTTTTCATGTAGAAATAGCTGAAGAAAAATCAACATAACAGCCAACCAGTTACTGTGCCTTAATCACATTAACAGCATGCCCTTACATTGGTTTGTGACAGTACTTCTGCAACATACCTGAAATCAGAACGTACCTCAGAAATAGGTCTGCAAGAGTTGCTATAACCTTGAAACCATGAAAGTACTTCCTGACTGCATATAGTACAGAAGCTGCTTGTTGTAGAATGAAAAGAAACTCCTTATCTGAACATCCAAAATTGTGAGGATGTCAGAAATCCACACTAAGCCTCCCATAATGCTAAAAATAGAGAGGAGATAAAGAAAGAGAAGACCTCATAAAAATGTAATTTTCTCTTATATAAAGCAGCCACAGTCTTCTGCTCCCTCACCCAATCTGTCTGTCAGGTCCAGGCCTGACAAAATTCTGACCATTAAAAAAGCTTGAAAAGCCACTTCCTTCTGCAGCCCTTCCAGACTGCCTAGTTGTCACTTCACCTGTTACCACACCACAGTATTACAGACAGAAGTAAATGAATCATAATGCCTCTTTGAAGAAGAAATGATACCCATCCAAGACATGGCCTTCTTTCCTAGCCTGACTTGTCAAAGTGTGTGATAAAATGCTCAGAGGAGGCAGCAAAGAAGTCTTACAGGCAGCTGGGTAACTACTGGTAGTATAGCTCTGCATAACAGCAAAAGCAGAGTAGGGAAGGGAGTGTTCTACAGCCAAATATGAGGTGGGTTAGAAGTGGTGGCAAGGAAACTGTCTAACATTGCTTCTGCATTATGTCTTTGCAAAGGACTACGTGACTGCATTGTTCCCTTGTTGTCCAGAACTAAGCAATCTGCAGGACACTGGTTGACTGCTCAGACTAACAGAGGTAAGAGGACAGTCATTTTACTTACTGCATCCTCCTTGTTTCAAAAACAAAACGCTTAGAAAGATTAAAATTTTTTAAATGCTTGAAGAAATAAGGTCATGGTTCATTTCCCAACTGACGTCTGGGCAAGTACCTCTGAAGACTGCTGCGTTTAACTACTGCAGAAGCACTCTGATTAGTTTAACATACTTATTTATTCTTTAGAGCAAACCCCAAATTCTCAAATGCATTAAATAAGACACATAGAGAAGTAAGTCCTTATCCAATGCTTTTTTACAAATAACTTTACAAAAAGTACATGAAAAATGGCCGGGAAACATCATAAGGAAAGGAAGAAATTGTAGCATAAAAATAAGACAACCACATTTTCCAGAAACTTCCAAAATGTTCAGGATGATGTTTATCTGGAAAAAAAATATTGCTGTAAATGAGAGTAGACTAGATCCAACTGTACACACACAGCCACAACACTGGAGATAATATAAGGTAAGAAAAATGTGAGATAAGACTTCAGCTCCTCAACAGCATTTTAATGGTATGCTCCTGTTAACAACCTTGTTCTGCCTAAAAGTTTGTTGAGTTCAGTTGTGTTACCTCCTTGCAGCATGTACTCTAATTTGGAAAGAATGTCTACACATTGGTAAGGTTTCAGAGTCACTTATTTTTGAGACAAAACATACCAAATCTAGTACTGATATTTTGTTTGCGAAGGGATTGTTATGAAATATGCCTTGCTTTTCATTTTTATAACTGCCTTCTTGGAAAATCTGTCATTTTTTAATGACCAAGGTTTTTCTTTTTCCCTTCCTGTCTTGGGGGAAAAAAAAAATCTCCAAAGGAATTCGTTTCATGATAGCACACTAGTTCAGATTTGTGCTTACTCTTGTGTTTAGACTCCCCAAAGCAGGATCTGCTAAATATCTCTTAATTTTGTTTTTGTTTAACATACAAAGGATTTGTTACTTCCTTGCATATCACACTTGCACTTTAAATTGAATCCTGTCTCCAAACACCTTCCAATGTCCTCCACGAATTTCTTGATAGTTCACCCTTTATATATACACCTCTATTTCTCTTTAAAGTATCCAAGCATTTGTGAATAAGGAAATTCCATCTCATTTTCAAAAGTATATCTTAATTTAGCCAAACTGCAAGTCCTATACCTGACAAGATGTTAACTGAGGAATAAAATAAGCAAAATGCTTTAATGACAGTGATTACCTTCATCTAAAAGTGGCAAAAGGTTCAACATTTGTGAGGTGTGTGTGGTTCTACATTTCATGTTAAGTGGATGAGTTGTACAATAACTTTTTTTTTTTTAGCGTAAAATAGGTGGTGAGGGACATTTAATGAAACAGTGCCCCTTGCTGGGAGTTTTGTGTTTTCCTGGTTATATTGGTTTTGAAAGCTGATATGGAAATCAGTTTCTCATTTTAATGAGTTTGTTCCTGAAGGGAATATCAAACACATTATTGCTAGCAATAAGTACCGCCTTGCTTATGTCACTGAATTATTTTAGTACTGGCTATAGAAAGAGGTGGATAAGATTGGGAATGAAAGGAAATGATGTTTTCAGTGACATTTTGATATCGCCCATTCACAAGCGTTTATGTTAGATCTGTCAAAGCGTACATCTGTAAAAATGACTCTTAAATGGCAATATGGGCTTCTGCCCTGACTGTGCCCCAGGAATGCGGACTGCTTGTCTCACCAGCTCCCAAACAAGACCATTTTATATCTGCCAACTTGAGATTCAAGAGCCACAGTGAGTTTTTCTCAGCTTGCAAATCATGAATATTAAAGACACTACAGTACAAATATTTTCTTGCAATAATTTATCCTATCAGTGATGCAAAAGCCGGCACAGAATCCAGTTTACATGCTGGTTTTGGAGGGAACAAAAAATGGGAAAAACTGATGTTAATGAACAAAGAGCTAACATGATTCTAAATTTAAGCAAGGAGCAATTTGTCAGATGAGGAAGTATGCTCTTGATATTGTTAATTTCAGATGGTAACCTTGCTTTAATGGAGGTTTTATTTTATCTTAGGTAGCTTGGATGCATAGATGTAAAGAGGTTTAAAAAGTGTAATAATTAACTTCTCCTGCTGTCACAAAAGATAATACCTACCTCTCATTCTTTCTTTCTTTCTTTATTGAGGACACAGAGGGAATAATCACTATTGTGAGCATGCTTTGAAAAATGCAGAATACTGGAATAAATGGATGACCTTTCTTACATAGGAACTTAATCCCTGAAAAATTTTAATTTTTTTCCCTGAAAAAGTTTAAATCCGTAAATAAAATTAACCCCTTTTCTTTCCTGTGTGTCACAGTGAGCCAGACTGCCATACTTGCTGTTTCTGGCCCAAAATCTCATTCCTTGCATAGCTGTCCACAGTGCAATATTAGAGTGAATAGTTTCAGACGCAGTCAAATTACAGTTTCAGATGCAGTCAAATTAACATCTAAACAATTCAATCCAAAGTGCTTCCATTTCCTGGTCACACCATTAAGGCTTATACAAATGAATGGGAACAATAGAATTGCTAGTTGTTAGTACATTATCCGTCCTGGCACATGTATTCCTGAGTAATGTGCATTGTATTTTATGTACACCCACATACACAATGAAAACTCTGTATGTTTCAAACCCAGCAAGATCATTTGAAGTATGACCTTAAGACTCACTTGTTCTCTTGTCTATATTATATCCATATCATAGTTAAATATGGATTTTTTTTCCCTCAAGTACATTTTATTATTCATTTATTTCTAATATAGCTCAACCTTACTTTGACCTCAACAGTCACATTTTACTGGCAGGTTACTGCTACTACTGCAGTTACTCAGATTGATTCCTTCTGAAACAATTCAGTGGGTTGTTACTAGGCGTATTAACCAGGTTGCCATTCATGTTAAGAGCTGTTTGCACTGTCTAAAATTTTTAGCCCTCTGACAGGTGTACAGAGCATGATTTAAAGCAACTGTATGTCACTTGTCCAGCTACTGTATCCTGTAGTCACTGCGTTACTAGTGGCAGACTGCTAGGCTCACAAGCTCTGGAGAGAGACAAGGTGAGAAGGCATCAGTGACTCATGCTCTTACTCACAATCAAGCTTCACCTTTGACTGAAGTACACTGATAGGTAAAAGTTTAAATTTCTTCTGCATTAGCTGTAATATTTTATTTGCTCATTTTCAGGTTGCCTATTTGCAGCCAAGTAAATTCAAATTTAGGGAGCTTTTTAAACCAAGATTTGAGCTTATGTATTCCAAGAGCTCTAGAGCTGCCCTACACAGAATGTTAAAGATGCTTCATTGCTGCCAATTCTGCTTCCCAGCAGCAAGGAAAGAGGGATTTAATCAGATGAGAGTGCCTGGGAAAAGTGATAAATCATTCAACACTCCAACAGTGGGCAATGCCAGTCTGATTAGGCACAGTAGATTCTACTTCCAAAGCATTTAAAAGACCTAACAGACATATATTTTATTGCATCAGCACTTGCCAACAAATCCATGCTAATGTGATCAAAGTGTTAATGAACAATGGCATGAAAGTTGCTTCTTGCAGCTTTTTCAAATAATGACCAAGGACATTCTACCGTGCTACTTATGCAGTGATGTCCACCTGCTGATGAACCTTTGTGCCAGAGAATTTTTTAAGAAGGAAGCGATAAAACAACCTTACATGTATCATCTTTGTGAAGTAAATTGACCTCCTTATTTTGGAATGACTACATACTTGCATTTGTGAATATTTTTATGGCACTTTTAGTATTTTTTTCCACCATTACAGTTATCAAAAACAAATGTGTAACAGTATAGAAGACAGACTTCTTGAGAGTAAAACCAACAAGTAGCTAATAAAACACTGAGTATCAGAGAACTGATGAATTTTTGCTTCACCAAAGGTTGATTTGAAAGATGGGCTAGGATTTGTTATTTGTACACAGTGCACATTGCTCTGATGAGATATGATGATTGAAATAAGTCAGCGTGGGATTTTACACTTTTAAATTCCTCTCTTTACTGTTTTTTTTATACTTTTCTTAAACATTTACATTGAAAGTTCTTGTTAGAGGAGAAAGCTATAAAAAGCAGCCACTGAAGCAATATAACCTAGGTGCTGTAAAAAGGTTGGGCAGCAAAATGTCATCATTTTTCTCCAGAAAATAAATGCTTTTGTATCTTTCAGTGGAGGCCCATTGCTTCCTTTAAGTAATAAGGTGGAGCCAGGAGAGCATGTGGCTAGTGAAAGGAGATAAAAAAAGTGATGAGCATGGAGCAGTGGCACTAAAATGATCCTGAAATTTAGCGATCAGTTGTTGGTATAAGCCATGCCAAAGTAGCTAAGACCACAACTTGTGATCATATGATAAGGCATAAAAATTACTATGTAAATTACTGAGGGATATGTACCAGACTAATATAATTATGTGAGCAGAGCCCTTTTATGCTGTAATACTTATTCTTCCTACTTTATTTTTTGATTTGAGACACATACAGATTTTAACTGTTCAGTTGCTGAAAAGACACAGTAATTTAGCCCTTAGAGGCCAAACTTTTTGTTATATTCAAATCTTCACTAACACAAAGTTAAAAAGAAAAATCCTGTACTTCTGTTTGAATACCACTTTTGTGCTCTCACAGATTTAGTTCCAGTTCTTCCACTCTTTAGCAGAGCCTGGATTCTGAGACAGCTCCTTAGGGTCCCTCTAGGTCTCTCTTTCTGTAGGCAAAGCCCAGGCTGGAGTCTGGGTCCTGCTTTGGGTCCAGGCCTCCACTTCGAGATAGCAACTAGTTTCCATAACTTTTCAAGTCAAGAGATTTTGTGACTTCTTGGACCTTTTCCTAATTCAACCACTGGCTTTTTTGGCCTCTCTCTCAACTGTGCAAGAACAAGATAGGTTTGTTAAAAGTACAGCTGGCCTTGGTTCATTCTTACAAGCAATAGGAATCCTATGGCAAAAGATGATGTTAAATACCTCAGTGCTGTGTGATGTTTGGCTGTTACGTTGTCTGCTCCTTGTGAAAAGGGTGTTTGTGTGAATCTGCTCTGTGCTTTCCTTCTTCTCCCTGAGACATAGAAATGGACAAAAGTTAGCAGAGCAAGATCTCTTAAATCATATTCAGTCACTATCTGTAGTCTTCATGTGATTCCATTTAGAAAAGCAGAATATGTACACACACCCTGGAATCTGTAGCCTTGCTTTCTGAAGAGAGGAAAGTTGCTGGGCAGGAAATGAGTATCACGATTTCACAATGAAGGACTGTTACAATGAATGAAGGAAATGAATATCACAATCTTGATTTCCCAAGTTTGTGAAAAAAAATCTGGTCTAATTGGGACAAAATTCAAAACCTCAACCAAAAAAAATAATGACTTGACAAATCATGACCAAAAAAACCTGAAAAAGTGTTTATATCAGAATAATGAAAACATTTACTTCTGATGCTTTAAAAATGGCAAATTGAGATTGACTTTTGAAATTCAGATTCACAGGTGTTGATTCAATTTTATGAACAGTTTATATTCATGTCTGCTCTTTTTAACAGAATAAGTAGCAGGAAAGTTCATAAAAATATTCTTGATCAGCTCTCCTGATGACCTGAAAAGAAAGGTGGCTGCTCTTACAGCATTTGTAACTTGCTATAAATATTTTCAATCCACTGTGAAAACAAAAAAAGAAACCCCAAACAAACAGGTTTAAAAACAAACCCGCTATCAGTAAATGTGCTTTTACGTACTACTAAATATATGTCCCATTATACATAGCCTGCCTACCAGTAACTGGCTGTGGGGAAAGGTAGCACAGAGTTCCTCAGAACTATATTTTAGGAAAGCTTTGCAGTTGTGGGATGTAGAGCATGCAGAATGGAGTTCATTGCAGAATACACTCATGAAAGAATTGCTTGGGAAACCTAAAATGAGACTAGACACAAAACTGGTAAAATGTAGAAAAAGGCATGATGGCACTGTCAGGGAGCTGGGAAATCTAATCTGAGGCACGCTAACCTCTGCAGTTCTGTAACAAAAACCTGTTCGTTACAATCACAAACAAGGAGCCTGACCAGCAGTGAACAATTTTTTAACTGCTCATTTTTTAAATAATCTCCATTGCAAGAGTGTAAATTTACAAGAATATATCTTCATGCAATGCTAATTCAAATGAAAATTACAGGAGGGATTATGTGAATAAAATATTGAAATAAGTTTGATCAGAAAAAGTAAATATTTACAAGGGTAAAGCAGTTTTCAATTTCATAGGTTACTTAGTTATTTAGTTAGCTCATAATTGTCAGCAACAAAAAACCTGCAATATTATGCATAAATCAGCAATGAATGTCAGAATTTCTTACCATTTCTGTTTTACTTAATTTCAGTATATCTCGTTTAACTTTAGAAGGAAATTAATAGTGATTTACATGTCCCAGAGCTGTCAAAATATATATTAAGTAGTATTAGGCATGAAAAACCCATCCTGCTTTATTTTCGTTCCTTCTGCAGACTGTGCAGAATAATAATATGAATAGATTAGGAAATTGGTGTAATACCTGTCAGGTAATGTGAATGTCTATGGACTCTCAAAAGTTAAGCTAACTGTTTTATATTAACTTCCTCAAGTGCTTGAGGAAGAAAGGAACAAAAATAACGTACTGTCAAATTGGATTGTAAAGATCCGCTTTCAATTGGACACTTTTATTTTCTTGGTACATGCAGAGCCTAATCCAGTGCTTTGTAAACACGTTGTTTCTCACTGAGCCCACAATTCTTCGCTGCAAGCATCTTTCTGCATCTTCAGTGACAGCCAAGCAGAAAAGGGGATAGCTTTGAACAAGTAATTTCAGTCTTTGCAGCACATCAGAGTGCAAGGATCTGCAAATCTTTTGGGGTACACAGCTCTAGCAGCACACTCGCTATCTTGTGACATGCTCACTGCAAGGCTGAATGCCTAACCCTATCCAAGCATGTAGGTGGGAGTTGTTGCTGCTACTGTTGATGGTTGTAACTGAGTAAGCTAATTTCGGGAAGCAAGTCTTGTCTGGGTATAATATATATATAGCAAACAGAGCACCCTTTTATTTAAATATTATGTCACACTTCCAGAAGGTATACTTGTGATGTCAAAGGAGAAAGCCTCACAATGTAACTTTATGAAGGTTCAGGAAATGGACTTGTCTCCTGCTGTGTGGTAACTAAAGCATCTGCCTGCTCTGAAATTGGATATTTTGATTGTAAGCATTCAGATAATATGAAATTCTGTAGAGGAGCTACACATTCTGGATTTTGGAGTATCTGTGATGAGGATAGAAGGTACAGTGTGTAGGTATTAATTAGTTCTGGACTCATTGAAACCCAAGAAAAAGCTTTTATTGATACATTTATTGATGTCAGCTGTGTGGTGACTCCAGTAGACTCCAGCAGAAACTATTTTTTGTGAGTTTACTGGAGTCGCCACACAGCTGGCATGGTTACAGAAAGCAAAGAGGCAGTTGGTATGGCTAACATGCCATAACTTGTACCTGATGATGGCTGGAATCTGTTTCTTACCTTCCTGGAATGATACACAGGTCCATCATGTGCAGGGAAAGAAAGAAGAGGGCTCTGAAAGGATGCCTGGATTCATAGGACAAGTATATTGTCAGCTGTTAATAACTCTTGAGAGTCTTATTACACATTCCACTTCGTTAAATTTATATATGGTGTTATTTCATGTTCATACGATTTGCAAATGTTAGGAGTGACTTGCTTTATGTGGAGCTAAAGCTAGCTCCTGCATTATTTGTGGGAACTGTGGGAACACCTACCGTTTCCTTGTGCTGTGGTACTCTTCGACCGTGTGTCTGTAGCATGCATCAATCTGGTAACCAGATTACATGGGTCGTTTTTATGATTTATCTAGCTTCCAAACTTCTGGAGAAATGAGTGTAGTTAAAAAGGATTGTGAAATATTTCTGTGGTTAAATGTCAGTGCTAATATATCAGAACGCACAAAAATGGGTATTATATATAACTATAGACATTTTGCTGCATTTAAATGTGCCTGATTTGTCATAAAATAATTTCTCCGTGGTTCCAAAGAAATCTAGTAATGTCATAAGAGATTTCACTCATTTAGAGTTTACAGGAGAAATTATCAACTCTCAGACTGGTTCCTGAAACAGCCTTTCAAATTCTCATTTTTGTCTTTTTGAGAGGTTTGGGGTTGTTTTTTCTTTTCCTTATACAGTTTGATGTTACATTTTAAATTATTTTTATTAAAGAAAAAAGGAAAGCAATGGTATTTATGTAAAATTAATCTGAACAGGGCAGACCTTGAAAAGAAACAATTTTAGCATTAATTTAATTTCATAGCAATAAACCAAGTGTGGTGAAGCAACGGGGAGAAGGACTGCACTTTCCATTTTTAGAAACATGATCAATAATACTAGACATGTAATTGTTCACTTTACACTTTAGTTTGTATAGGAGCCTCAAGAGAAACCTTAACTGTGACATGTAGAAGCTTTTATTAAACACTATCTGCCTATTAATGCTCATCAGTGGAGTCTGAAATACTGGGAGGATGGTATTGTCATAACTTAATTGGCCTGTAAGCCAGACAGACTTCTGAGACGTTAATGAGTCTGTTTATCCTTTGCAGGGAGTTGAAGCTCGATTAGACTTAAAAGATCTCTTTTGTGTCTTACTTCAACTGTTTTTCATGTTGACATCCTTGTAAAACAAAACAGTAAAATGGCATACTTCATTGCTCGGGACACATCCAGCAGACAAAACTGAGTTTTTCATGTTTGCTCCCATCTAGACCCGCCAGGCCTTGTACGTTGTGTGTGAAGTTCATTCCGTTGGCACATGCAGCTCAGTAACTCAGTAGTCATGCAGCAGCACAGTGTCTCTCTTGCTCAATGATCCCAGGTGCCAAATGCAAGAGAGAGACAGAGGCCATTGCTGTTCTTTCTTTTCCACGCTCCCTCCTCTGCTAAGTGGTGTACATGCAGGTACAAGCCCCATAGCACGTGATTCAGCTTAGAGTTTCAGATAGTGGGTCAGAAAAGTGTTGAGAGTTGTATCTACTACATTTGTACAGGTATGTTACATTTCCTTCTCTGCTTGTCACGTATCCAATTCCTCTCCCTCTCACTCTAAGGATTTTTAACAGAAATATTGACTTTTATTTCTCTTATTAAGTTCTATTTTTATGCTCTGTTTTGCATATTTGTTTTCAAGCTAACATTCGCATTCATACGTGTCCTAACTCATTTAACACAATGTGGCCATTGTCATACTGTGAGAAACCCGAGACAGGACATGCAAATGCGGGGAGCTGAGGTCTTAGTCTTTGATGCTAAGTAGTTGCCACAAAATGATCACAGCTAATAACTTACTAACTTATGTTGTAGTTATTTCAGAACAGTCTTGTTCATATTTGAAAGACTGATAAACTTCAGTTGAAATAACTGATTTCACACGTTCGCTCTTCTGATAAAAGAATCTGAACAAAATGCTAGTATTTCGGTTTACTTAGTTGTTTCAGAAGATAATGCAACTTCAACTGTGTCTACATGTACACTATGGCAGCTTATCCAGGCAGGCACATGATGATTTTTGTGCAGACACAGACCCAGCCAGGATATGTAAATATGAGATTTTCCACAAGATAAAGGCAAAAGCTGGAGTCAAAGACTAGCAACTAACAGTTTGAGTCAGCAGTCCTCTGAACTTGATGCTATTTCCTGAGTTCAATAAAGAAAACAACCTGGATGACAGATTTTTTTTTTATTATTTTTTTTTTACACTGTAAACACAGATAAAACTCAGCAAAGCACAGTTGTGTTTGACATGAGACCTGGAAGAGTTATTCATCAAAAGCTATCTTCAGTAAAGGGAGGTCCAATTCTCTCAACTGCCACTGTAGTCAACAGAAAGGAAAAGGCTTCCTTGCGGGTTATTTGAATAAGCCTGAATTGCCTGCTGTGGATGGCACTGGGAGGCATAATGACGCTGACAGTACAGAGAGAGCCTAGTGTGAGTAGCTTTTGTGAGTGTCTGCCTTCCTCTTGCTACATCCCTTCCCCCCAGGATTACAGTATCACTGAGTGGGAAGCTGATACAATACGCTATTAAGGCAGTGGCATTAATTATCTGACATATTACATACTTGTCATTTTCACATTTGGACTAAATCACCAAGCTTTCCAGCCAAGCATATTGCTGCTGTCGATTTACTTCTGCCTAATGCATTTTAATTGTGGGAAGGAGGGCCTCTAGTGGCTTCTTGTTTGTTGCTCTGTAGTTCTGGCATTCCAATTTTCAGACATTGTAATACTTTCTGAGAGTGCATTGTGTGGAATTTGTGACACAGTTGTATTTATACAGCATGAACATCATTGCAAAAATTAAGCCTGTTGTGTTTTTTTACTTCAGACAGCCAATGTGTGAAAAGCCTTAGTTACAGTGTAATGCCCCAGTCGAACAGCTGAGACAGGAATTGTTTCAGGATCTTTTGTTGTGCCTCCTACTGAACATTTCATAAGTTAATAAAAAAGAAGTCTTCTGATAAAGCAAAAAAGTAATCAAGCCTGTAATTTCAAAATAATAATAGATTTTCCCTGATCAGAATGTTATTCTTTTGTTCTTTTTAATTCTCATTTCTATCTCTCTTATGCTTATAAGGTATTTCATGTAGTAATGTATGCAACTTGGCAAATGAAAATAGTGTAGATAATTACAATAGAAACAGCTAATAGAAGCTCTAATACCTACATTGTGTCTCCAACCATTAGAGTTTATAGTATTAAATGAATTTAAGTGAAGGAGGGATAATTTGCAGTGGAGTAAATGATAAACTTGACTTACTGATATTAGCATACTCCTTCATCTCTCTCTGCAGTATTTCAGGCAGTATGCTGTTATTGCTATGAAAATCTAGGAAGATAAAACAGCAGTATGGTAAGATACCTGTAAAAACTGAGCTATTAAGCAGTGCCATCTCAATCAAAAGGGCTCTGCGTTTTCCAAAAGGCAATCTGGAATCACTGGTTTCTTAGGGTCTGGAGGCAATTTCACAATTCCTTGCTTTGTAAACTTACTTTCCCCGTGCAGATGAAAACAATCGTACTGAATGGCATTTGATATGTGAAAGGATATAGAGAAGTATATGTGAGTGTATATAAGAACGAGAAGCAGATCAAGTTCTAAAGCTCTAGATAGCTGCATGCTCATGAGTAAAGGTTCACAGTAGCTATGAAGTCCTGTGTCATTTCGATGGTTCTATTATGAATGGGAAAAATACGTGATAACATCAGAAATTGCTTTTATTGTGAAATCAAAAGAGCATGAGGAATTCCTGAATGCTGCTTGAAAATCTTCCACCCAACTCCTGGATGTATCTGAATTTCACTTTCAAAAGCCCTGCAAGACTACTTGTGCTTCCAAATTCCATTGGCTTAGACTTTTCATGTCAAGCAGGACTTTCGCTTTCATGAGTAGTTCTCCCTTTCCATGATATATGGACCACGAAGAAAGCAAAAATATTTGAGAATCTCCCAAAGTTCCATTAAGCATAACATTTATGATTAATTGCCCGTAATATCCCACCAGAACTGATATTTACTTTTTACTATATTTACTTTTTACCTAATTGTTATTTACTGTTTATCTCTTCAAAAATTCACCAGCTAAGCATCTGACTTTACTAAAAAGTTGAACAGCACTAATGTTGTATATGAAAGAGCTGCAGGAAATATGCCTTTATTTTTACGTGAAAGTTATTCATACCAACTAAGCAGTTCCAACAGATGATTCTGTCTGTATTATTCTGTCTGTGCTTGCCTTCAGTCATTGATTATCCACATCTTTAGCATCCCATATAATTGCCTTAAATACAACATTTAAGAACTACTTAAAAGCTATAGTTTAAAACTTATTACCACATAAAAGAACTTTCCAGATCACCAAGTGGAGCCCCTCCAGAGTATCTACAAAACATAAGCTTATGCTGTTTATTGTTTAAAGATATTTAAAAATATTTCAGAGCAACGGGAAGCTCCTTGTAGATTTAATGTTAGAATTTAAACCGTCCAAACAAACAGAAGACAAGAACATCTGCGATGTTAAAACCTGATGTGCTGTGAGCCTGAAAAACATAGCACTGACCAGAAAAATGTTTACTGGTCAAGCAACAGAAGGAAACAGGGCTCTATATAGTGATGTCCATCTTCCACTCAGATGTCACTGGGTATTTTCTTAGTTTTTTGCCCCCTGTAGGGAAGGTATTAAAGTAGATGCTTAGATAGGCATCCTTGTGTATTGCCTTCTATAATCTGTTGCTGTTCAGGGTCTCCTTAAATGAAAATTAGTTCTAAAATGGAAGGCAATGATGTGTGCCTCTAAATCTGATAATGGTATGCATATAGCAATCAGCAAACTTAAGTATGCAGGCAAGCACTTACTAAATTAAGTGCAGGATTGTACATGGTCTGAACCGTTATTTGCTTTTTTTAAATGTATGCACTTAATATAGTTGGTTTCTTAGGGCAACACAGAATTAATTACATTACTGCTGTAAAATGCCATAATAGTTTTCATTCTGTATGTGGAACACTAGTGTTTTTGATGTTTTCTTAATCAAGTGTTATTATTAAAACATTCCCAGAAAAAGTGTATTATATGTTTTATAATTTCTTGAAGTTTTCTGGCTGAAAACTCCTCAAGCAACAGAGTTTCACAACCCAATATACTATTTCACAAATATATATTTTAACTCAGTGTTTGCTCCTCCTGGTTTGTGAGCATGTATTAAGGCGAGTCCGTTCACTTGCAGTCACCTGTCAGTCTTTGCCTCAGCTAATTGGGCTGTAAACTTTTCAAGACAAAGTCTGGCTTTTGCTGTACTGTTTGTACCACGAGCGGGTCAGGCTTTTTTCACCTTCAGAATTTACAAGTTTTCATTGGTGAAAATCCTACAAAGCTTATGAAATACCTTATGTCATCAGAAATAACTGTCGTATTGTAAGGTTGCATGATTTTTTGTGTGTGTTGGTTTGGTTTCCATTTGACTTTCCTTGCAATCTGGATTAACAATTTTTATACTTGGGCAATGGTAAAAAAGCAGTCCCTCTTTTATTTGAGGTTTTCATGTCAAAGTTTAATAACATGCATGGAAACTTCAAACTCTCTTATTAGATCCATTAGAAATTTTTATGAAAGCTAAAACTTTCAAAGTAACAGCAAATGGCGGTTCTGTAAAGTGATCTGCACTGTTGTAGTTTCCTGCAGTGCTTGCTGATTCGCATCATAATCCTAAATTCATGACCTGAAATATATTTCTAGTCTTCCTGATCTTTCTTCCTCCTTAGAGAACTGGTTTGGTAGTAATTCTGTCTTTGTCTGAGATTCGTAAAGTTGGCTGAATGGCTTCACCTTCCATAACCAAAAGTGTCTCAGAAAGACTCCAAGGACAGCTGTTTCATGTTAAAGTAGCATACGCAGCCAGATCAGCCCATGATTAAAAAGAGTTACAGTCAACTTCAACTGCATGTATCTTTGCACATAAACCTGTAGGTTTATTTCAGGCAAAGCTGAAACTGCAGCTCGTAAACTGACATGCTGATAGGAAATTGTTAGCAACGCTTATGAGAACACTCCTCACATAGCGGTGTAACTCCATAATTTAAATTTTTAATTTCAATTTTTTCATTTTGAAATATTACCTTATAAACAAATTCAGAAAGTATTTCAGTTCCAAGTAAATTTGATTGTAGAAATTAAATATCTCTTACTCTTCTTTATTCTTCTTAAAAGAAAATGCCTTGTATAATCAACCTCATCTTGCTTGCTAATATCTCAAATTATTGAAGATTAGTTTTAGAAAGGCCTTGCCTTTAAGAACCACTCTACTTAGTTCATCCAAATATTTCTGGCAACTCAGTTTATTGTACAGATTTTTAATCTAATTTTGCTGGTGGTTACAATATTCTGTTTTTCCTTCTACAGAATAATTTACGTACGATGTAAGGGATTATTTACAGGATGTGGAAAAAAACCCAAATGTAGAAACTAAACTTAAAGAAAATATTTGAACAGAGGTCAGTGTGGCCTCCCACGGCTTGCAAAACTCCCCATTACTTGCTAATTCACTTCTCTTGAGGTCAGCTATATCTTTCCCTTTCCCTGCTGCCATGCTAGGATAGTAGCAATCTATACAGTAAAGCAGGCGCCTGTTTATCTTCATCCTGCCTTCCTCTGCTAACCCCGTTCCTGGCAGCCATTTAAGCATTCTCCTTTCCACCTTATTGAAGAAAATAACTTTTGCTTATACTAACACAAATGTTTTCAGGAGCTTGCTAGGCTACTGTTTTACTTTTTTGTACATATCTTTTATATACACTTTTATATATTCTTTTATATATAGGAGATATATCAAACCACCTTGTTGTATATTTTCTTTGTACACGCCTATACTCTGGTATTCTGCTGGCAAAATCACCAGCTTATGCAAACCACAGAGGACTTTTTCCTTAGAGGCGTACAAAAAGGGCACAGCTAACTTGTTTGCACCTTTGCAAGACCTTATAAACTGAAAGTACAGGAATTAGTGCACGTCTCAAGTGTTTCCTGCTCTGCATCTTCAGAAAGCCCCACAATCTAAGCAGCGTATGACGTTTTCTCTTTGAATCACAGTTCAATTGTGCCTTAACAGAAAATGCTATTCTGAGTTGCAATTTAGCTTCATCTGCAGTCACAAAACAATACGTTTAGAACGCTTTATTTTAAAGAAGTAGTTTGTGAAAGCACACCCCTGAAAAAGACAGAGAATGGAAGCGTAAGTAAATGGCAGGCAGCTGACTTCTCCATCCTCTACTGCGCATCCAAGTAATTCCACTCTCCTCTGAGGTACTGGTAACCCTCCTCCACTGGTGCCAAACAGCGAGTTCAAAATACAGATGAACGCCAAGCAGCAGGAGAAGTGGTTGCAGTAAATTAAAGAAAAGTGCTGACAGCCATTCCTTTGCTTGGTGTCCCTGGCTTTAAGTACTACTGGGCACACCCTGGGGAAGAAATGAACAGTTCCCAAATTCTGGCCATTATTTAGCAGGTTTTGTTGATTTCAACTCATGTCAGGTCTGTGCGCCTAAGGGCAGCGATCACTGTTGTAGTCTAAATTGATAAATCTGTAGAGCAAAGTGCATTTCTTGTATTTAGGTTCATTATTTGATCTTTACTCATCATAAATTACTCTTACTCCATGTGAATTTAAATCGATGACAAAAAGGAACTGACTGCTTATAAATTAGGTGCCACAGCACTCAATAAGTGCTCCACAGGCAGGGCCTCAAAGGCGGAGAGGAAGTCACCGTTCACCACTCCCCTGTTGACACCTCAGTCCTCTCTCCTCTGTTCTTTCTGTGGTTACTTTTTACCTCCCACTCCTGAAATCACAACTCCTACGGGGCTCTTGCGACCTACCGATGTTTCATGTGCTGGAAGAGGGACACGTGACGGGGCTTTCCTTGCTGAGCAAAGCAGAAGGCAGCGAAGCACAAGGGCTGCCCGTGCACAGGGGATGCGCTGCCTGCTGCCTGCCTGGGCAGCGCCCCGGGGATCGGTGCCTCCCAGGGCCGAACTGGAGTCCCCAGCTTGTCCTGCTGGGAGGAAGCCACGGCGCAGGCAGGCTGTGGTGACGGGCAGGCTCCTGGCATCTGGTGGAAAGGGCTGTGTTGCTGCCTGCCTTCAGACCCCACCAGCACTTGTGAGGTGCTGGGGCTCAGCCAGGCTGCGGTTTCCTCAGGGACAGCCTTGCTCGCCTTCGTGGCAGCAGGCGAGGAGCAGCAAAGTCCCCCTGTGGTATCTGCCATTCTGCGAGCTGCTGGGGAATGGGGGCAACTGGGAGTCCTGGCTGGGCCATCCCCACAGGCTGTACCTGGCAGTGGGGCCCTGGGTGCCAGAGCCCCGGGAGCCACGAGGCTTTATAGGCCTGGGTGCTGGGGGGGGTTGGTGCCCATGGCTCTCACTCACAGCACACATACCTACGCGTGAAGCAGCCCCCAGAGCACTGTCACCGTGGCCTCACCAACCCGTGAGGTAGCTGCCATCACTGTGCTTCAGTCCTTGGACCACCCGATGTGCACCCCTCCTGCACTGCTGCTTGTTCAGGGCAGCCTCCGGGAACAGGGGAATCCTCAAGCCTTGTGGGGCTCCCTCATGGCAGGCTCCATGGTGGCCCGTGGGATGTGGGAGCTCATGCCCTCCTGCGGGGGTCCCAGCTGTGGCCCCCGGAGGGCTTGGCGCTCACCGCCAGCCATTTCTGCGGGCTTAGGAGAGGGGCACGCTCATCTGGCTGCCCTTTAGCTAAGAGCATTTTCATTTCTTTGCACCCTTTCTGAACACACACAGTACCATGGGAAATAGACCCTTTTTTTTTTCCCCCTTTTCAGTGTTGAAACAGCTTTTCAGTGATGTCGTACACTTCACCTTGCCGGAGGGTGTCCTGATGCGCAAGGAGAGAAGAGCAGAAAGAATGGGGGAAGAGCGAGCCCAGGGATCTGGTATTTAATCTCAGCTCTGCTACTGCCCAGCAGACATTCAACACTTGACTCTTTTTGTCTGTGTGTGCTTTAGATTCTCCTTCCATAAATTGATGCTAGAAACTGATTGCAATGCCTTTTTAGATTATTTATAAAGCTTTCAATTAAAAAAATACAGCATTTTGTTTGAGGACTTCATCATCAGTGTTATAAATATGTTTATTCACTATTACTTGTTCCGTGTTTAACTCCCACAAAAATTCTGAAACACTGTCTCTAAAAGAAAGTAAAATAAATACATTTCAATAGTTAAACTAAAAAGATTATTTCAAGAAGAAATAAAACTATTCAACCCCTTAGACTCTACTTGCAAATAACACTAATGAAAAGAAGGTCTAGTCGTTATATTTATCAAATGTTATTATATATTTGATAGGAGATATGTACATGTATATTATATATATTACTCCATAATAATTTGGGGTTTTTCCTTTTAGGATCTTTGGCCCTGGCTGGTGACCTCAATGCAAAGCCACTGTCTGAAGGGAAGAGAGACTTGCACAAAGAATCTATCTTAAATGTATGTTTGATTTTTTTATCATGCGTTTCAAATGTGTTGAGGTCTTCTACATAGTGAGCATTATTTATGAATCACCCAGAGTTTTTCCAGAGTTTATTTTTAGAATTTATGAATTATAAATAGAGAGCTGATAACTAGGCCAGAAAACATGATATGCGGAATTTAATATTTTTCCTAAAATAAAAAAAAATCCTAAAAACCAGTGTAGCGTAAATTTAAAAATTGAAATTACACGTAATTTCAAACAGTTTCTAGTCTTAATTGTCTCCAGACTTCTGATTGTTTTTTTAATTAAACGTTAAAGGGAGGGAATATGATCTCCAAAATAAGAAAAATATGTTGATTATAAAATAATAACCTATACAGATATAAATGTTCCTGAGCAGGTACCATCAGATTCATTAATATTCAGTGCTCATATTGATGTTCATTTCTTTTACACATGTTAATGTCACAATAGCTCCATCTTGTGGTTGACTAAAGATTACTGAACAATTAATTTTCATTTAGATTCTAAAGGAAACATAAGGTCGAAAACAAATATGAAAAAAATGCAGGTGAGGAGAGGACATTTTAAATATGATTAATTCCATTGCAGTTGTTTATTTAAAAAAAAAAGGAACAGAAAAGAAAAATAAAGCCTGAGTGTTTATTAGTTGGCTTCAGTAGTTAATTTGCCATATCTAAGCAGCTAATTATAAAAGCCGGTAGGTTTTAGTTAAAATTTTATTTTAGAAAATAAATGAAAAAACCCATAGTGATTATCATTAGCTGTATTACTGAGTTTATGAACCATGTGTAAACCGTCAGTTGTGTTTTGTTTCTATATCAAACAGGCGTCCAAAAATGCTGCTGCCGATCAGCAGTTTGACCTTGAAGCTGCGATGAAAGATGTTGAGAAAATGTCCAATGAGCTGAAGAAACTAAATGGTAATTCTGAGTTCATCAACCAGCTAAACAAGAAACTGTTTAAGGCATTGTGTTAAAAAGTGTGCAGTTGTGAATGGCTCGTGTTTTCTATGTCATACAATTGATTTTTAATCTAATCATAGAATCACAGAATGGTTTAGGTTGGAAGGGACCTTAAAGATCATCCAGTCCCACCCCCCCTGCCCTGGGCAGGGACACCTCCCACCAGCCCAGGTTGCTCCAAGCCCCGTCCAGCCTGGCCTTGAACGCCTCCAGGGATGGGGCAGCCACAGCTTCTCGGGGCAACCTGCGCCAGGGGCTCACCGCCCTCACAGGCAAGAATATCTAATCTAAATCTCCCCTCTTCCAGTTTGAAACCATTACCCCTCATCCTATCACTACATGCCCTTGTAGATAGTCCCTCCCCAGCTCTCCTGTAGGCCCCCTTTAGGGACTGGAAGACCGCTATAATGAAACAACACAGTTGCTCTTTTGTTTGAAAAATTAATGAAATGGTAGTTAACATAGAAATAGAATCATGTTAGCTAACGCTGGAAACAAATCTGTTAGGTAGTCAAAGTCATTCTTTTGCAGGAACAGTAATAGTCTCCTAATAGAATACTACTGTGTGCTAATACCAAACTTTATTTAACCATCTTGAAGTAAACAAAACTGGGCAACCCTTTTAGGAAGAATTGATAGATGAACACTTCAAAAAGTGCTGTATATGAATGGCCATTCACTTAGCACCTCCCATGCTATAAATACCACGATGATACATTGCCCTTTGTCTTTCAGTGGAAAGCCAGCTACTGCTTTGTGACCTTATTTTGAATTTCAGCCATCCTATGAAGGCCAAAGATTTAAGAGAAGCTGAAGAAAAAACTCGGAGTTTGACAGATTAAGTAATAACATCCATTTTCATGCATCATCTTCTATTAGTACTGCTTCCGTTTGAACTGTAAAATGACAGTATGGTTTCCTGCAGTTAGGCTATTTTTTTTTTTTTAAACTGAAAATGTGGAGTGGAAAAATGCTGCAAGTAGGTTATTGATTTTGAGAGGGGTTTTTTTTTGACCCAGATTTCCCAAATTAAGCCCACTAGGGCTGGAAGGAATGGTGCTGTTAACTAGAAAGGTCAGGAAAATGGGCATGAAGTTTTTCATCTGTCGTTGTCTCCTTTTCAACAAAGACGTACTGGCACAGTAACAAATGATTTCAAATTATGTCAAGTCACTGCTTATCTCTTATCTCAGTTGTGCGCCGGAAAACGGGATAAGAAACAGTCAGTAAAGGAGGAACTGCAACTTGTCATTTGATCTTCCTTCCTCATTCTAAAAATGTTGCTGAGGAGGGGGGCCAAAGAGCAGATTACTTCTGGAAAACTGAAAGTACTTTCATTCTAGTTTCTGTAGAGACTTTCTAATGCAGCGAGCTACAAGAGAAAGAAAGAGTTAGTGGTCTAAATGTTCTATCCTGAAATCTTCTTGGCCCAAAATTTAAGTAGCCAGTATTTTCATGTGGTTCATTACAATTAATAGTAAATCATACTTTACTTGTGCACATGTTTGAATGTTGAGGTGTGTTTTTCTTCATATACAAAATATGTTTATCTGAATAATGAAATCAAGATTTACTGTGCTGAAAAAAATATGCAGTGTTGTAATTTGTTATGCTGGTTTGTATTTTATTTCTTTTTCACTAATCAGATGATTTAAAACAAATAAAACACAATTCCGTAGGAGGTATTTCTGGGTTGTCAGACTTTTCAAGGCAGTGCAATGGAATAGAATTAAAACCTCCAGCTCACACAATTAGTGGTAATATGGGGGATGTTGTTCTTAATTGTAGCATTTTTAGAAAAGCATATATTTTAACTGACTTTTCCTTCGCAAGATTAGAAGGGAGCTTTTAAAAAAATATTGGGCTAGAAACAGGTTTTGTCAGCTGAATAATTTTAAAAGTCTTATTTTTTCATCTTTTTGTTTTGACTCATAGTTGCGTGGAAATGAAATTCACTAACTCTGAATTCCAGCTCCTACCTAAATATATTAGAAAGGAAGATAACTTTTACAGAACATATATATTTAAAGTAAAACTGTTTATGAAATCTGATTACCTTATCTGAGAAACTATACAGATTATATGAAAGATATTTTTCTGCTTTGAATTTTGGTTTTAAGTGTTTCAAGTGATATACACACAAATGGCTTTAAAGGAGAAAAAGCGTGACAAACATAATTATCAAACCAAGGTCTTGTCAGAAAACAAAGGCTACTAGAAAACAAAGGCAAAGAATTGGAGGAATCCCACTTATCAAAGGAGAGGAAAGAACTCTTGGTGTAGTATGCTTCAGTGGTCCTCAATTGCAACTTATATTTTAGAACTGAGAAAGTTATTGTTTTTCTTGAAAAAATATAGTGAAACCGGAACACAGTTGTATACGAGGAACCAAGTTTAGCCTGTGTATGTCTGTCTGTTTCTGAGAGACTTAGGTGTGTTCTGCCTATTAAGAATCACATGATGATAATCTTGTTGATGTGTCTCCTATAAAAAAGTAGTTGCTTACTTGAGAGTCAGAAAGACACCGCTAAAGAGAGTTCTGTGTTAAGGGAGAACAGCTTGTTTCTGAGTGAGGTTAGAGGATCCTAGGAGATACAAAATTCCAATTTGCGGGCTAAGACATGCCGTCAGTGAATCATCAGTGGTGTGGCAGAGAGAACGTGGTATCTATAGATATTTTATTTTTATAGAAAACTGTGAACAAGAACAGTTTCATAGCTGAATAACACAGACACAGATCTTGACAGGCAGCTGCATATACAGGGTTGGGGTTTTCTTTGGTGTCGCTGAAACCTGGGTGTCTTTAGGATCCAGGTTGGAGTCCCAGTCTTCTCATAGAAGTGGCTGTAGTTAGATTTATTGGGAAGTGTATTGTGGGGAAAAAATGGGCTTTTATTGTCTTTTGTCTACTCCTCAACTTTGATAAGGTTTGGGTCTACTCTGTATCACTTTAAATAATATAACTGCTGCTGCAGTTCTGATCTGAAAAACAGCTTACTTTTTTTTCTCTCCTATGAAAGCAGAGACTTGTATTGGTATTTATTTCAGCATCCTCTAATTTGGCGTGGAAATCATTTCGAGAATATACACAATGTTGGAAGATACAAATTTCTCATGTACTGTATGATTAGTGGACAGTAATAAACACATTGTAGGAGCATCAGATTTAGAGTACTGCATTTAAGGCATAATTTAAAAATAACATTGTCCATTTTCCTTAAAATCAAAAGGATTTTTAATTACTTCATGATTTTAGTTTGCTGAAATAGGAAATATCCTAAAGTTTACAAACTTCAGTAGGCTTCAGTAGTATATGTGATCTTCATTAAGGTCTCATTTAAATATGTCCTGCAGCGTATTTTAATATGCACTGGTTTCTTGAACCTCTGTCTTTTCCATCAATCAGAAGAAGAGGTGTTCTTTGGAAGTAATCAATGATGTCTGCTACAGAAGAAAAATCCTGCAGGGTGGAAAAAATGAGAAGGCTATGGCAAAAATGGCAGAATTATTAGTAATTAGTAAGACCAAAAGGTTTTTTTAAAACTTTGAAGATTTAGCAGTCTTATAAGGTCCAGTAAATACTATCAGATCAGCTGTTTTCATTCTTGCCATAATCAGTAGCTGTGTGTACAACCTACTGCAATGTGGTATAAATAATTTATGCAATCTTGGCCTTTTTAATACATGAGGTTGTCATTCTGCTTGACATGATGACCACACTTGAAAGTTCAAAAAGTTGACTGATAAATTCAGAGAGTTCTGACTTGATCAGAACTGCAGTACACGTGCTGACCGGTCTGGCTGGTGGCCATACACCTGATGCAGTACTGCTGGGCGTATGTAAACAAGCAGTCTGGGAGCAAAGCAGTAGAGCTGGCAGATATGGATTTGCTCTCAACTCTATATTTCCCTTATCTGGTATTTTAGTGGTAAACAAACATTCCCAAAACAGGTATGTGGATTTCTAATAGCTGTATTCTAAGGCTGCCCCTTCGTTCCCTGAGTGCAAACAGGAGAATCTGATTTTACTTCCAGCAGTAACGTATTCTATCAGGAATAACTCTAAGGCAATAAGCAGAATTCCACTGGAGCAAAACAGATGCCAGGTTAAGTAACAGGAGATACCTTAAGATGAAGGGAAGTAGTGTGAAAAACACATAGTACCTCTTTTCCTTTTAAGCCGGTTCCTAACAAATATATGTGATTTTGCTCCTGGTAACGAATCTGGATGTTGTATACTTTATCTCTGTACAACACCATCAGTACATATGGATGAGTAGTAGTTTTTCTTGAGCTGTCTCTTACCAAGAAAGTTCCATCCTGAAAGATGAAAAAATGAAAGATGACAAATAAACGTCACTTCCTCATTTGATCAGCATAACAACCTTAACTAGAGCACTCATGCTTTTAAGTGTTTTTTCTTTCTCTTTCCTCCTGGTAAGAGAAACTGCATTATTAAGGAGTTTAGGTCATTTCTCAAATGTTTCGTCTTTCAATTTGCTACTTAAAACTTTCTCGTCTGATACAAATGCAGATTTTTAGGGAAAGGAGGGATGGTGTTCTATAAGGGAGAGATTCCATTAAAGGAGGGAGTAAAATATCAAAGGCCAAACCTCGTGTCACTTTAACCAGAAGAGAAGTTCATTTCTGCTAAGTGCCAGTCAAGATTCCTATGTGATCTGTTTACAGACAGCCTAAAATACTGAGTGTGTCTGCATAATCTCGGTAAAGCCAGTGATACTGTCTCTCTCTCTTTGCTTTTCTTCATTTCAGAACTGTTTTAACAAGTCTTCCATTGAAACACCTTTTCTTAAAGGCATTGAATGTGCTCTCATAAGCTGGACCTTACTACAAGTCATTGAAATGCTGTACATGTCATCTTCAGCTCATTGCATGTGCTGTGAAGCATCATAGAGTAAACATTTCCCACAGTGATGGGATACAATGTGGTTTGTCTCCACACGCACAGTTAAGCCTGGGTTTCATCTGTTTGAATCTGTACTTCATTTTCCTGGTAAATATGGACTAGAAAAGGGTGGGATTCATCTCATCTGACTCCAGTGATCTAAAACTTGGAATTTGCAACAAATGCCTCGCTGGTGACAGAGAACTATTTCCAGAGAACAAGTCACTTCTCCTAAGAGAGGTGAGGTGAAACTGCTTTCTGGAGACACAGAATTTGTTCTCTTGGACTATGGAAAACACCAGGCTTCATGGCTGGTTTAGACTAGATGTGTAACTTTTATGTGGGTAAAGATATTCAAGTGTATTCTAAGTATCAAGTATTCAAGATATTCTAAGTATCTATATTGGGGCTATAACCTTACCATGTTATTTACCTTCAGTCTTCCCATAAGACCATTAAGGAGATGGTGAGATTCACCAACGATTTAAAGAGTACCTTGTTTATTTTTCGAAGAGCTGCTTCTGCTTCTGGCCGGCTTACATAAGCAACATACCATTCATCATTTAGTGAGTCCTACGGTTTTTGTGAGAGAAGATAAAGAAGAAAGTCAGCTGTCAATGAATTAGCTTGTGATGTTAACATCATACAATTAAGTAGAGAGGAATTTGAATGTGAGGGATATTTGGGTTTATGTGAAGAATCTCTGAAGGTATGAGCTTCAGGGATCATACTAGTATACGTTACTGTTCGGTAAGTGGCACTAAATGATTTTAAAATTATTTGCTCACTTTGATACATATGAAAATATTACGGCTATAATCTCTGCAAGTAAGCTAGGAAAATGGGTACTTCCAAACATTTTCAGTGAAAGATAGATTTTAAGTGACATTTGCTCTTTTGTCTGCCTGAGACACTAGCATCCTTTGCCTTCATTTCTCTGTTGCTTTTTTTTTTTAATTACTTGATTTTATTTTTTCTGGTTTACGTATCATCTGAGACAATAACGCAGACTTCCTGTGAACGTACCATGTATGGTTGCCCAGCAGTGTTTTCACCAGGAGTGGTTTGCTCTCAACTTGCCATATGGGTATGAATTCTTTACTCACGAAGGTTTTGTGGAAGAGGAACTGAATATGTAATGCTAGTTGAAGGCAATTGTGCAAAACAAGTAATCCAGCAAACAAGTTATTTCTCTTATTTTGTTTTACTGGATTTTTGCTATTGTTGTTTTTCTTGGTGAAGACAAAATAAGGCACTAAAGTTTGACACAGAAAAGGAAACTGAAAGCACCTACTAATATCCTGACAGTGGCTACTAACTAGAAAAACAAGTATGAAAAACGGTCTCTCTTGAAATCAGAAAATTTGCTGTGTTTAGCAGTTATGGTTAATACTTGTAATGTGTTTGTACCTCATCTTCGTCTGTGTTTGTTTGGTGAACCGTCTGTCTGCTAGGAATTGGCAATGGAGGTCTTACATCAGCTGCGCCTCTTGAAGGAGATCTGCTGTTGTTGCCTTCAAAGATAAAAAATTTGAAAAAATGTTAAAATCAGGAAAATAACTTCATCTGTGGAGTGCATACATGGTGTGGAATCTTGATTTTGTGAGGCATGAAGAATTTATATCACTCTGATACTGAGATAGTTTGAATTGATTTGAAATCAGATTTAGGCTACTGTATGAGAACCAGGTTCTTTATGTTAAATTCATCCTTGGCGCACAAGGGACTTTTACTGAACTCTTGCAGTTCATGTTTCCTTAAAATCAGATGAACTTGAAACAGGGGTTACATCTTTTTAGCTTCTGTACCACAATTACTCAGTTGAGAGCACCTCCGGTTTCTTTAAAGACAGAAGTAACGTTGTCTCTTTGCATTCGTTGCCTTCTTAGCATGTAGAAGCTAAAATATGTCGCTATAAGACATTGGCAGCTGTTACCACATGCAAAAAACTATTTGCAAAGCAATTGATTTCTAAGCTTCCTTTATTTTTTACCTTTTATTACAAGATAAATATGCAGTGTGTTTCACATGGGGAAGTATTTTCTCCCTTTTAAAGGAGTATTGGTATAGCACAGTGACTTGCAGGTAGTGTTGCTCAGCAATCAGTAGTCTTAGCTATATTGAAAAAGATGCTTATGTGAAGTTTTGACAATGGTTTAACTAGGCAGTAAGCCCAAACTTCGTGGGAGAAAAACACCTTGGTTCAGACTAAGCAAGTTACACAAGATGCCTTTCAGGAACTTGATAGTTTTCTGTTCACAGTCCAACCAGAAACATCCTCTAAAAAAAGGGATTATATTAACTGCACTGAAACCACCTTTCAACCTTCAGTCATTTTTTTTACAAAAAATGCAGGAATGAAGGATACAAACCTAGAGGTAAGCGTGGTGGTAGTGAGGCACTTGAAGACAGGTTTCTAGCACTGCTTAAAAAAAAAAAAAAAAGAAAAAGGTAGTCAGTATAAATACAGTGCTGTACAACATTTCTGTGCTCTAAAGAATTGATCTGGACTTTGTGCCTGTTTTACAGAATGTAAGATCCTCTTGAGACCTATGAAGGAGGAGGATAGCCTTCTCTGTCTTCTTTTTGGTTTTCTTTCCTTCTTTTTATGTAAATAGATCCACCATTAAGTTTACTTGAAGCTCAGTATCTGGGAATAAGGTAGAGGGAATCAGTAATGGGCCACCAAGACTTATGTATCAGGATCAATGTAGAAACTGTTTCAGCTTGTTGAATTTGCACAGGGAATGACTACTTTATTCCCCTAAAGCAGGAGGCACAGGCAACAGCTTGCTAGATGTTTCTTTCTGTGGGGTTCCACTTATAGGGTCATCTTTCATGTGGCTTCTTTAACATCGCTGATGCAAATGCAGTTTCACATCGTTAATGTTGCAACTATGGTTGTGGAGCTACTGGAAAGAGTCCACTGAAGGGCCACTAACATGATAAAGGACTGGAGCATCTCACGTATGAGGAAAGGCTGAGGGGGCTGGGACTGTTTAGCCTGGAAAAGAGAGGTCTCAGGAGGGATCTTATTAATACATATAAATACATGAAGAGCGAGCCAGGCTCTTTTCCGTGGTGCCCAGTGACAGGGCCAGAGGCAGTGGGCACAAACTGAAACACAGGAGGTTCCCTCT
>RSEF01000013.1:3500339-3518079 GCA_003993805.1 Himantopus leucocephalus | reverse complement strand
ATTCTGTGATTCCGTGAAAGGTTGTGGAGTCTCTGTTCTTGGAGATATTCAAAAGCCTCTGGACATGGTGCTGGTCAGCCTGCTCTAGGTGTTCCTGCTTGAGTGACGGGATTGGATCAGATTGTGTCCAGAGGTCCCTGCCAACCTCGACCATTCTGTGATTCTGTGGGCTACGAGCTGACAGTGGCACAGAGCTCATACCCACAGCACCATAACACTTCCATGTGCCTATTCTTAGTTTACTTTCCCTCCTGTGTTGATTTTTTTGCTTTTTGTTAGAAAAGCTACAATTTCCTTTTATGGCCCAATCCCAGAAGCCACGTCCAAAACTTCTTAAAATGAAGAGTCCCAATCTTTTTTTTTTTTTTTAATTTCTTCACCTAATTGGGAACAAACTGCCTGCACGCTTTTCCTTTACAGTTCATGTTTCTCTTCTGCTTAAATGAACTGTACAAAAAGCTCCAGTATGAATATGTTAATTATGTTTGCACGACAAAAACAGCCTATCATGACTTGTGATTCATGGGAGAGAATCAGCCAAATGGGAGACTCTGCTATATCAAAATTGGGCAATGCTATTTGAATATAAGCCGAAGTGTTCATCATAGGAATAGTTCTTGTTTGCATATGACCTTGCTGTTGCTGCTGCAATAGTTGTTCTACTGGAGCGTCAGCAGTTCCAGAGGATGATGGTAAATGGGAGGAATTCATCAAAGAGCCATTAAAAAAGTAAATAGATTAGAAAATGTACTTCAGACTTAGACTCAAAGAGCCCACTCTAACTCATCAAAGGCTAAGTCTGTTGCACACTACATCAGAAATCAAAATTCAATTAGGGGCTCTTACATCTAGCAGATGAAGACATAACAATCTAATATTTGGAAGTTAAAGCTGGAAGAAATTATAGTTGAAGCAAGGTTCGCAATTTTAAATAGGAATTACTAACCATTAGAGTAAAATTTAGTAAAGGGGTGGTGAAATTCTTTCAGATTCAACTCTAGACAACTAAAGTTGAGGGGTTTTTTTTAGTTTTGAAGCAATTAGTAGTTGCAGCTCTGGCACTTAGACTCCTAGGGTGTGCAGAATCCTTAAAGAAGGACCTCTTTGACCTACATCCTGCATAGCTTTGTAGGAGAAGATGGTCTCTTCCCAAAAGGGCTTGTCATTCTTATAGATCCTGCAGGCAATGGGAGAGGTGTCTCAAGAATGGAAGCATTGCACGACATAGGCCCTAAAGTACTTCCTTGATATAAACCTGAGATTTGAATTTTTTCTTGGTTGCCTGATGTACACTGTCTACTTCACTGAATACAGAGCTTCAATTATATTAAGATTTCTCCTTGACAGTAGGAAGAACACAAATTAGGATGTAGTGGAGGCAAGGGTGCAGCCTGAAAAATAAGGGGTAATTTAAAGCAGTTACCTTGTGTTTGCCTGAGAAGCCTGTACTATTATTTGCTAAATTGCAAAGAGATTGAGATTCAAAAGCAATGACACAATAATGGGTGAAACAAACCTTTCTGCACCGGGCATACTGTTGGATCCTGGCTTAGGTGGAGGCCTGACAGATTTGGATGGGAACGTATTGGAGCTGTATGGGGGCAAAGATAGCTGTGGCACTGGTCTTTGGGGTGTGGCTGTGGAGAGGAAAAAAAGGAAACTTAAAACTTATGTGAGACATTCTTAAATGAGGTCGAATGAAGAAATGCTGTTGCATTACTGCTGTTTAATTAGATAAATATAATGGAATAAGCAGTTCTATAAAAACCGCTTGATAGTTGCAGATTATAAACTCGTATGGTCAACTAAGAACTTAAAACTAAGTATTAAAATTAAAAGTAAACTGGAACAGCATGATCAACATTTACATTTTCTAAGTTCTCTTTTGGATAAGCCACAATTCAGATACCTTAGCTGCAGTAGAGCAGAAGGGGGTACGTACCCATGTGTTCTCTGTTACAATTGCTTCTGAATAGTGTATTAGAGGTTGCCTTTTTCAACTTCATTCCTTTGTGAGATTTCTTCCATATTATCATAAACAACAGCATAAAATAAAGCATTTTCTCTCTACAGTACCCTCAGACCTCAACTACTGGTAAGAGGGGAACAGATTAACTGCTCTCTGCACAGCTTAAATAGCCCTATTCTTTATGGAGTCTTAGAGGCAGCGATAATTTGTAGAGACTTGGTGAAATGTTCCACTTCTCTTATGGCGCCACGTTACCAACTTACTTAATTTTAGGATCCAGGATTTTGAGGTAATTTATAAATACTCTTATTACATGAAACAAGTTCTGCTTCTGTTCTTTAGAGTAAATAACATTACACAGTAGACTAGCACCAGCAGGGTTTGACTGAATATTTTGTAGAAAACTGGGAGGATACCAGGTTTACATGCTTAGTTGTTTGATGCTGTGTGCAGATCACAAATCTCTAAAATGTAATGTGCTTCAAAATAAGAAATCCTGCTGTTTTGTAACTGGCTGACTGAAGGAAGCTATTAGCTATTGATTTCCTGTGTTTTGCAGCTTTGATATATAAATCTGCATGAGGTACTTTGTAAGCATTCTACAGCCTGTCAAGATACTACCTGACTTTTTGAAATGGCTCTAAAGAAACAACTCTGCAGTCATTTTTTTTTTTTTAGAACTAGGACAAAGACTTTAAGTTTTAAAAAATCACTGTAGAAATACTTACTGTCGTCTTCTTCCTGGGGAGCCAAAAGAAAGTAAACATTAGCCACATGTAATAGCGCAGTTCTTAGGAATATTTTACAAAACAAAAACCTGGAAGTTGGTGAATTTAGAGTATACAAGGACTTTAATATCTATACTGTCACTATCATGTAAAATGCTGGGATTTCTATCTTCATGCAACACCAAATCATTTTTAAAGTTCTTGTGTTAAGGTGCAGCTATTATTTACAAATAAGCTGTGAGGTAGATGTCCCATAATGGATGTTGACCCAAAGTAGTCAGAAACTCACAGCAGACGTAAACTTTCTTTATTCCTTCAGTAAGTGTAAGCTCTCAGAGTGAAATCCTTAGGTCAGCTTAAGCTGGGAAAAAACCCCAAACCCCAAAACCTAGTGTAAGTAAAATCACTTCTCCCATGTCACAGAAAAAAATCTGGCCTTATTTTTCCTGTTATCTGACATGAAGTACTCCGGGAAAAAGCTGAGCTTGACATAGAAGTGTTTAAAAAGAAACCATGTGCTATAAAAGATCCACGAGTATTCATTGTAACTGATAAAATAAACAAGTTTACTTTTTCCAGAATTATTAATTTATACAGGTACTTCATTTTATTGTAGTCCCTATACCTTTAAATATTTGCTTTGAGACTATACTTACTTCATTTTTCCTGTGTGATGGCCAACCCTGCCTGAAATGAAATAGAGAAAACAAAACATGAACCATAGATGGCATATTACTCGTTCACTTTGTGTGCATTAAGCCATATTTTCAACTAAGACATGAATTTATAGTAAGTTTTACAGACCCAATGAATACAGAAACATTTTTTTCCTCATAAAAATATCTAAGATTCTTATTTTCATCCATCATCTAAGATGTTATGCTAGTCCTTAGCACATCTTGATTTTATAAAGAAGGAAAATGTCTGATGAATTGATTATAAGATTAGAGCTCAAAACAAATTTTTACAATGATGAAACATTACACTTCAAGTCTGGAACTAATTTGTAGTATTTAGCAACATTTCTGGAGCACATGATAAACCTTCCAGTCTCTGTTTCTCTGATAAATTATCCTGGCCCATTAGCACATCTCAACTACTTTCTTATTTTGTTTTACTATCAATCACACTGTCCAGCCCACAAATTATCTAGAAAATGCTGGAGAATGATCTGGTTCTGCTAGAGAATGCTGTTTGCTATTAAGGAGTTTTGCAGGCCAGTAAAATTAATGGTAGGAATGTAAAGCTTTCTTTTTCTAACATCCTAAAAAAACTAGCAGTAGGCCTTATGGAAGAATGTTCCCTAGAGCAAGAACTTGATCTGGTGGAAAAAACATGGATCATATTTTTTTTTTTTAGTGTAGCTCGGAAGTGAGTCATGCCCTACGTAATGGCTGTTTGAGATACGACTGGAGGGAGTGCTTTTTCTGCATTCACACTTTTCTGTAGCTTATGGCACATCCCGTGCATATTGATAAAGCAAAACTTTGATATCTGCAGACACTGTTGTCACGCATTAGCAGTAAATTATACTATCTGGTGTTGCTTATCCATATTTTTGTTAAATTTAATTTATCCTGTATTAAATTTCAATTAAATGAACACTTACTTTGCAGGGCTTTGCTTCCTTAGAGGAGATGGGTTGCCTCTTTCATATCTGTCACTTGGTGGGACAGGAGGTTTTGGCATCATTGCTAGCTGTTCCCCCAGGGATCTAAAGCAGGAGCAAGATAATGAAATAAAGGCAAAATGCTGCTTACTAAGAAATATCTGGGTAATACTGACACTGACGGTCTCATTTCCAGAGGCAAAACTCTTACCTTAGCTGTTTAGTCAGAGGCTGTAAAACAACAAGGAATAGTTAAGTTAATATGTAAGTGTATCAAAATAGGTGAAAAACATCAATAAGCAATAACAAAAAAGGCCTTACCTTTTCAGGAAAGCCTGGCTTCCTCCCTGAAAATAGGAAAAGCTTACATTTAGAAAAAAATAAATTTAAGATAATTAAACTTTCTATGAAACAAACACTTTTGAATATCATTGAAAGTTAATTTTGCAGATTGAAGCACTCAACCTTCTGAGATGTACGCCAGAAAAATATTTTGGCTTTGCAAGAGACGGCAAAATTGCAATATCTCTTATTAAAGGAAAATCTAAAAATTTTCAGTGTTGCATGTTTTAGAACCTTATTTTCTATGGTTCAGCTTTGAATTACTGGATACTTTTATGCCGATTTATATACCAGATTAAAGTGTTTAGATAATAAAAAAAAAATCGGAGAGTAGTCTGTTTAGATTCTTTGTAAATACTATTTTTCAGGTCTGAAACAAATGCAATTTTTTTTCCTACTTTTTTTCAATTCTCAGCATTCTTTTAAGTCTGGATGCCAAATTACATATAGTAGTATATGCAGAGTTTCATTAGCTTTGTATGCAAAAGTTATTTCCTCTTTTAACCTGATAAATATTTCCTTGTTCATTCACTTAAGCATTATATCAAACTTTTTTTGCACAGGGATCTCATAATGACTTTCTGTTATCAACTACTCCTGCGCTAAGGTTGCTACTTTCTAGATACAGTTTCTTTCACTCTCTAAGTACTGATCACATTATTTATTTGTAAACAGATCACCTTATATGTGATTGGATTATAGTACATTTGGTTAAGCCTTGTTCTTTTGCATGAATGATAATGAAACTGATAATTTTGAACAATTAAAAAAACCCCATTGATGTTAGCTTAAGCAAATACTGACCTGGTACAGGACTTTCTCTTTCAAATGGTGGAGCAAGGCGATCCAGTGGGGGTTTTGTGCTTCTGTCTATAGAAGGAGCTGGGGCTAAACACAAAAGCTGTGTAAGATAATTTGCTGGTATAGGTCAATATATCTTTGTTTTGCATAGCCAGGAACTGGTGATGCTTCTTAGACAAGTGAGGCTTCTGTATATATAGTAGAAGAGAGTGGAACTGAGGAGATAAAGGCAGAAGTGAAGTGCTGTGTAGCCTGTGGGGAAAACTTTGCAAAGAGAAAAGCAGCTGTACTTACGTTTCAAAGGCTTGATATTTCTGTCTCTACTCAAGTCATTGTTGCTTGGTGGAGGAGGAAAAGCTGGCAGCTAAAACAAATATTTTACAAGTGGTTAAAGTGTGTCTTCACCTTTCTGTTTTAATTTTAGTATATTAACCTCACCAAACCGTATCTGTCAATCTTTGTCTCTGGTACAGCCCAAGAAATGGGTCTCTGCTCAACGCAGGAAGGATAGGAGCCATTAACACTCCTGAAGAATGACCTATATACATGGGTTTTTGTTAGATGCAGAATTGTCTCCATCTGTTTCATATCACAAGGAATACTCTAGTGGATGTTATCCTTGGGGAGGGTATGAGTATTGTAAAAGGAAACAGGAGCTTCAACAATGCTGTTTTATCTTTGCCCCTTCAATGCAGCAGGTGTTAGTTTTGAAAACTGGTATTGAAATTAGTGGATGTAAATTTGAAGTTGAGAAATACGTGTTAAGTCTGTGTGCCCGACTGTTGCTGGCTGAGGCGGGGGGAGAAAGGACTGTTCTTTGTTACGGGGAGAGCTGGGGTCAAACAGCATTCTGTTGTCAGCAGCTGCAAAAGATGTTTGCATCTAAACCTAGATTTCTCCAGACAAATGCCTTCCAATGTTTGTTCTTATTCCAAAAAAAACCAGAGCAGCAATTTAGGTCAGCGGTCTTGAGAACTCATGATACCTAAGAGTCCTGTGTGTTTTATTTACATGAACTGTGACACTGGGTCTGACCAAAAGTCCCTCTATCACACCCTAAAATTGCCTTTACGTGTGTACATGGGTAGGTCTAATGTACATCTGTTCTGGTATACAGTGAACTTGTAGTGCCAGTTGTAAGCAGTACAACAGCTTTCCGTTTTGAAGTATTCACAGGACCAAAAAAAAAGGAAAAAAAATCTGGGTGATTGGGGTTCTCATTACACAGTTCCTTATACTTTTATGTGGTCTTAATTCAATTGGACAATTGCTAGAAGTATAGCTTGGAGAAACTTAGCCTTTATTTTCTTTTTACTAGTATAACTAAAGAAACAAAGAGGGATCTTTTACAAATCTATAATTTATATGGGAGAGGCATTCACAAGTGGGTACAAATTTCCAGTGTAAGAAACAGCCAAGTAATGAGAAATAATTTAATATATTTGTCCCGTGAAATTTAATTGTTCGATGAAAAAATGGCCACGCTGTGATAGAGTTCAACTCTATTTTGATGGCTGAAATTCTTCCTCTACGTATGCTATCTGAATAAAATTAGCGTTACACTTTGACTTCTAAGAAGGTACTGGCAAAGGATATAGGTGAAATATTAAGAAAGAAACGTACAGAAGCACCTCTTCCCCCAAATGAGGCTGGTACTGGGGACGGGCCAGGTCGCTGGGGTGGTACTGGAGGCTGATGTGATGATCTCGTTGTTGGAGGTCTGTCTGAAGAAAACAAAAATCCCAAACTAAACAACTACACAAAGGGTTTGGTTATTTTATTCTCATTAGATCTTTATGAAAAAGAGCCCTTGCAATAACCTACATGCTTAAGTTATTGTATCCTAAAGACATTATTGTAGTATCTAATGGGCAGTTGCTTTATGATCAATGTTGTTTTGGGAGTTACAGGCTAGTCTGTCCCTTTGGTGGTGAGGTGACTCCATCTGCTGCTCTGTTGGCCCACGCTGTTTATTTTCATTCACTGCAGTGCAGCAACTGTGCGAAACACCAGCCAGTCTAAATGGCAGTTTTGTGCTCCTGTATTTGACTCCACAATTGCAAGCTGCTGAAAAATCATTAAATGACAAGCAGAGAAAGCTGATCGCTTTCTTTTCCCAATTTTGACTAGAGTTTTTTGCCACTGTCGTGACAGCTTGCTCTGTTCAAGGTTGCACTACTGAAGCTAATACAGTATGCACATATGTTTAATTTCGTGCAGATTCAAACCAAAGGCCAAACAATGCACACATCACATGAAACTCATCTTTAAACCAACAGAGCTTGTCTGAAATAGAAAATNTAAGTCCATGTCACTAAATCTGAACTACACTGTTGACTTCAAGGAAGAACCTTCTGTGTTCCATTACCAGCCACCTAAAATGTGGCTGACAATGTGAGAAAATATAGTTTACAAATTATTAATAACACTTCATTTTTAGTAATTACCTATATAATCTGTGTTGTTTGCAAGTGACTTGGCAGGAAATATGACATTGTGGTGTGCTTCATCGTTATTGGATGGAGGTGGCTCGTAGCCATCACTGTCATGTTCTGCTTCCTCAGGTTCTTCTGTTGGTGATTCATAGTCAGCCTCATCTTCCTTTTCCTGGTCATCATCAGGGCTTTCATAGTCATCATCTTCATCCTGGCAAATGTACATGAAAGACGGATGATCTAACAGGATACTAAACACTGCAGTACAATTTCCTTGTGGCCTTTCACTGTGGTATTTTTCACTTTGGAGGATATCAAATTTTTACAACCACTTTGAGTGAAAAAATTCTGTGTTGAAATAGAATGGGGAAAAGAGGCAGCATTTTATGAATGCATACAGCACTCAACAGCTTAAGAAGGGAAATGAGTATCATTTTATAACAGTAACTGCAGTGGAAGGTCAAGATAAGGTGATAGCTTATTGAAATACACAGTGCCTTTGTTTTAGGTAACAGACAAGGCACCAGCAAACAATTCAGTGCTTCCTAGAAACACACTGGAGCAGCAGTTGATGCCTGTTGATATTCTTTCTTACTTAATAGCATGTACTCTACAGCCTGCAATTCAACTATTTAAAAATGCTTCAGAAAAAATGAGGTCTCTGATATGGGTCTTGGTGCCCTCCGCTGATCAGGATCAAAACAGCTTCATACAACTTGCAGGACCTAGTAAGAACACAGTGAAAATACAGTAGTGGTCACTGCACACATCTGTGCAATCTGCCGAGGCTTACCAGAAAAAGACTATTCAATTTGTCATTGGTATCTTGGCCGAAAGTTCCAGACTGGGTCTGTATTGACATTGACCCCAGCCAACAGGTGGTTATTTTTGCCTTTTGTGCTCCTAAAATAGCTGCAAATCTCCTGAAAACTTAGTAGCAAGTGGTTTTTAAAAATTACTCTCCATTTTTTGCAAAAAACCATTGGCACTGGTCAATCTAAGAGATCTTCATACGCCCAGACTGGGCGTAAGTCAGCTTTTTCATTTAGCTAGCTGTTGTGTATGCTTCATGTAATGACATTTACCAATGCATTTTCTATGCTGAAAGGCAAAAGGAACTTTTGCAGTCTAGTTGGCTTAAAAAAGTTCGATTCTTCAACAAAGAAATTCTAGAGAATAAAATGGCAAGAATTTGCCATTGAATAACATAGCAACCTTTCCTATAGTAGCCATCCTTTTTAAGAGCTTGAAATAAGTATATAAAATTCAGCTGAGGTTCTGTGAAGACATGGTTTTAGATTCTGAGCTTCTACTTGAGCCAGTGGTATAGGACTGCCGTTCTGAAGCTCTGCCTTGCATTACTGGGGGAGACCCTTTTCTCTGAGAGGAGATTTGTATGCAGCTACTCCAGTCATTCATGGTCCTGCTTCTCTTTCTCCTCATCCTAACAACCCCTGCCATTGCTCCCTCCATGCATGCTGCCCAAAGAGACAATGCAAGAAATGATAGACCTTACAGAAGAGTTAATCCATTCAACCAGTAGGTTTTGTTAATCCTGATACTCACAAATGAAGACCAGCCACCGTCTTCTTGACCGTACCCTGCGTAAAGAAGCATAACCACAGGCTTCTTAGCATGTGCAACTTAAAACTATCAAGATGTAACTTGACAAAAAGGACACAACAAATCCCGTATCAGTTCTGAACCACAATTCTGTCACAGGAACAAGGCAGGTCTTTCAAAGGCAAGCAGTCATGAAAGGTACTATGAATAACATTCTGATTCAAAACTAAGAGTATAGCTGTTCTTGTATGAGATGATATATGTGCTATCGTTTCACGTTTGTCCTACGCTTCCAGTTTTAAATATAATTTGAAGTAGAATGCTTTCAGAATGACCACAGACTTCTTATCTGTTTGTTTAATACTAGATTAGCTTTCATATCAAAAGGTTTTTTAATTTCAGTAGGACTGAGGGAACATGGCAGCTTGCAGGAATTTTAAGTGCTCATGGCCTATTAAGAAAATAATTGAAATAAAACTTCAGAACATGGCAGACATCTAGAAGCTTGCCTCTCTCATATAGGATGCTGCTAGGAGTAGGGGCGGGGGTAGAGGTGTTGGAACAGAAATATATAAGCACAGATACTATGTATGGGGTTAAAGAAAGGCAGTTTGGGGATGCTTATGTAAATATCTCTGCTCTTGCCTTTCTTCGCTGTCTTTTGTATTTTAAAAATATTTTTTCTTACTTGTTCTCTTGTTCTCCTGTAACTACTCCTTATTCTTTCTGCAATTTCTTCATGTTCTTATCTTTTCCTGTTATTGCTTTGGCTTCCCCTCCTTCTCCCCACCCCTCCACCCTTTACTCTGCCCTGCAAGGATTAACTTAATATTTTAATATTTTTAAACACTTTTTGTTGTTAGAGACTGTCCGCCAGTAGACACTTACCTGGATTTTCAGGACTTTTTTGTGTTTGTGCCCTACAAAAAAGATACAAATAAATTCCATTGCCATTCTTGAATGTTAGAAGCATACTAAAATCTGTTGCAAATAAAGGTAATGGCTAGCTTTAACAATAGAATGAAGATGAGTTTAACTCTGCCCAAAATGCCAAAGCCACACTACTTTATATTTCACATACAGGGTCCTAAATGTAAGCTAAACGGTCTTGAAAAAAATTCAAGTCAGTGAGGTCGAGTGTTTAGAAACAAGGGGACTCAGTAAATAAATTTACCGGGGGCCCCAGTCCTGAAAATAGCAACTTTATTTACTAACTCCATTCAAGCTGCTGATAGTCAAGTTCATAAATATTTGTAGAGCTGATGATAAACACTTTTATGGTTTTCAATTCTAGTTTTGAACTCATTAATGCAAAGATGTAAAATCATGTTATCAGATGATGTAAAACCATGTTATGTAGACTAGACATTGAAGGTCAGGCTAGACAGGGCTCTGAGCAACCTGATGTAGTTGAAGATGTCCCTGCTCATTGCAGGGGGGTTGGACTGGATGACCTTTAAAGGTCCCTTCCAACCCAAACTATTTGATGATTCTGTTTTCATTGTATATCTGTATATGAATATAAATTGTTCTTTCCTCATGCAATGTTCTTGCAATTTTTGCTCTTTTTCTATTGCAAAAATATTATATTAATGGTAAGTCATAAAGTATTAAAAAGTGTAACAACGTATAGGTCTGTGAAATGCATTCATGATGACTTATTAATGCAATAATATGTGCCTAGGCTTTATAGCATTCCTAAAGATTCATTTACTTAGGTGGAAAATTGTATGAAATTTATATGTTACTTGGTTCTGGATATGGCAGAAGTACCTAGGGCGTACATGGGCTCAGGCTTTGCTGTTCTTAACAGATGACATTAACGAAGCAGCGTTTTATTTTATATAATTTCTAGGCTGTCCCTCTGACCCACGTATTATTGATCAAATGGAAAACAGTGCAGAAAAGATATATTGAAAGTTTTGAAAAAGAAAGCTGAATTGTTTTACTTACCACTTTGGAAGGAAAGATAGCCTCCCTTCATTTCTGTTTATTTCTTGACTTAATTTACTTACAATTCTGTTTAAAAGAAACACAAAAATAGTTTAAAAAAAACCTCTCTGAAATTTGTCAGTTGTTTTCTTAGCTGCTTTCCCTCAATATTTGCTAAATTAAATCTGGTAATTCAGAATTACTGTTTACTATGTGGTAAGAATATTGAATTTATCATCTTATTACAAAGTTACACTGTAGCATATCCAATTGAAAACTACACTGTTTTTACATAGATAAAACCCCATATTGTTGGATCAAGTTTAAAAACAAACATTAAACCCAGCAACCTTAGAAACTTTGGGTGTGGTAGACATCACGCACTGGAACACTGCTTTAACTAAGGGTGATTGCATTTGTATTACTTTGCATGGAAGAAGCAGATAATGATTCAGGAAACAGCTTTTACCAAGCTTATGGTTGCAAAAGCAGGGATTAAATGTACCCTGTGTCTACTCTGTTCTTTTTGTCCTCTCTCCTTCTGCAACCAAGATAAGACTAATCCAGAATCTCTCCAGTAAAGAAGGTGAAAAGGTTGATTTAGTTCCACGTTATAATACATTTGCAGGGCAGGGCAGAAATAGTCATGGAATATTCGGCCTAAACCCCGACAATACAGCAGCAGGGTGAATGGCAACCAATGGAATGCAATCTTGAGTAGTATTTCAGTCGGGAGCATGAATTTATGCTGCTAATATTGCTGGCATCCATAGCCAGCACAGACATCTGGGACTGAGAGTGCTTGTATTGACTGACTCCCTGAGAACAGCTCTGAGGTTACAGGGCAGTCATTACTGAGACTGACAGAATTAAATCCACTGAGAGCAACAGAATTCTGCTCTGCTAGTAATGAAGTTTGCCTCTATGATTGTTTTGTTTCAAATAAAGTTTTTGTTTCAAAGAAAGCTTATGATGGGTCACGGTCAGGTTCTTAATTCTCAGTATTTTGTTTTGAGGAAAGTCCCACCGAGAAAATCCTATGACAACCAAAGCAAATTGGTTACCTACATCTGGTTAAAAATAACCCATTTTACTTCTAGCTTATATTATTTAGGTCTATCAGAGACAGTAATTGTGGAAATAAAAGCAATATGAAAAAAAGTCAGGAACTCAACATGTCTGTTCATCTCAGATTCTAAATTCTGTAAAATCTTAACTTTATTGTTTGTTAGTGCAGAATTCTTTTCCATACTTCTTAGATCTGGTCAATCAACTTTTGTTGATTGTAAAAATTGTAAAAGCATTGTAAAATCTTTGTTTATGGCCAGGCAGTTACCACTCTATTTTGTTTTTCTTCTTCTTTCATGTCTTTTTCTGCTACTAGCAATAATAATCCCCTAGTTTTTTTTCCAGACGACCTCCTTTGTGCATCTCTTTCATGTCTAACTGATTTTCTGGGCTGGAATTTGAGGAAGACAAGCTTTCAAGCAATCCAATATTTTTTAAAAAGCCAACAAAATCATACTTTTTTTTTTTTTTGATCCTGAACCATCTAAAAATCTTTCTCTATTTTGACTATCCTTTCTCTTGCCCTTGTTGCTTTCCTAATACTTACTTTACTGTAATTCAGATTAAAAGATAAACTCAAGGCATAGGGTTGCTCTGGTTTATTATGGAAAATGCTACGGGGACAGATCAGGCTGCCAGCAAGTATCAGAGAACAAGCAATTTCAGATCAGTATGATTGTGCTGTCTGAAAAGGATGAAGATGGGTAATTTGAAGTTAAGATATGTACTCAAGGATCCAAGTATGAAAATAGAAAAACAGAGGAAGACTATTTTTTGGTTTTTCTTTTTTAAGAGAGTACTTTGCGATTTTCTGATTTGAAGCAAATATTGTCATACTTGCCCCTTTTGAAATAAACACATGCACAAATGTTAATAATTTAGGAAGGAAATCTGACATTGTTAGCCAAGCAAATTGTATAAAGCAAGAAAAATGCCAAGTTATAGACACAGGGCTCCTCTTGCTCTTCTTTCCCAACCAATCAAGAAATTCCCTTCTGCTGCAGGTGATAAGGAAGTTGCTGTGTGAATAATAAATTCCATGTAAAACATCGGGAAATGTTCCGGGGTGAACAGTGCACTGCATATACCGGTGCTTTGGTCAAGAAGTGGATTACAGAACTTGTGTGTGGCTTACTCTCTGTTGTAGAAGAGATAGAGGAAGGATCTTTCATAATATTGTGTTTATTTTCAGCTAAAGAAGGAAAATGGAGATCACTGGTTTTAGAGCTAATAATTCTTTCAGTTCAGACTTCAACGAGACATGAGTGTTTGGAAGCTTTCTGGACTAAACCTGGGCTGGCTGCTGTGAGGATTTACACCAACTCATTTTTGAGGAAAAACTGAAAGGAAAAAGTTGCTCATCTTATCTTGCTGCCAAAAAAAAATAATCATTTGCTGCTTAAAATACAGTGTCTAATCTTTACTTCAAGTTTATTTGAAACGCTTCAAACCAATGGCTCGGAGAAGTTATTAGAAAAAAGCAAAGTTTAGAATGGTAACACTCTACAAGGAACATTATTAGAGAAGATCGGTGCACTGAGCAGCCGAGTCTGTAGCCATGTGAGGAAGGAAGTACCAAAACCACACTGCTTTCTGAGTTGTGGGAGTGGATGATAGGAGAGGATAAGGCAACAGCACTTGCAGAAAATGTTACTCAGACTTCTCTTTCTCTTTCTACCTCCTCCGCCAGACGCTTAGCTTAAAACTGGCAGGAAGTCAAAAATAAAAAAAAAAACACCACACAACCAACCCCCAAAGCAGTACTCCAAAACTGGCTTTTGTTCACTTAACTGCAGATATTGTTGTGAGTAGAATCCAGAATCCATTTTACCTGTATTGGGATAAAGGACTTAAGATGGGTGAGAGAGATGGAAGGCAAAGTCCTCTAGGGCCAGGAAGTTGCATATAGAATACTGTCAAGAGCATAGTTTGTGATGAAGTCTTTGTTTTCGCCTTTTCTCAAAGTCTGTTGGGCAGATGCAATACTGTTATGTGGGCTTCAAACCTGACTGAATATCAGTTATGTTCTAAACCTTTCAACAACCCTTAGCGTCCCATCTGAGAGATCACGTGTGCACACACATTCCCTTCTGCCCAAGGCATACCTTTTTAAAAGAGAGGGGCATCACGGATTTCTTAAATTTTAGGTTTGTGCTTTGACTCGCCTCAAAGTAGAGGACTTTCAGACTGTGCCATGTTTGTAGGCTCTAAATGTGTCCCATTCAGAACGCAGCACACTTACCGTGTTTGAACTGGCAGATGCAATTATGTACTTCAGTGCAATGATGCTCTTTTTAATACGGGAAATTTTCACAAGTGCTATGGGATATGCCATAAGCTTTCTGACCAAGGTTGAAAATTTCAAATCTCAGGTTTGCCAGCAACCTCCCACTGAGGATAGCCAAAGGGATCAACAGCCTGTATTAGTACCTTGGCTTACTGAAAACTTGGAAATGTTTTCTTTCAACGTAGTAAACAATGACAGTGGCAGAGACTGACTTCAGTGTTTAGATCATGGTTCAGGTCTCTACCAACCACTGTTATTTTGAATGAGATCTTTGCTTCTTCTTGTTTATTAATTCTGACCACATTAAGTAAGGCACATTCTGTTGAATGTGCTTTAAAATATTTTGCAAGACTCACGTTTGTTATCCACAAGTATAAATCTTTATGACCTTCTGTGACTGCCAATAGTGATAATGAGCATTAAGAAAACTCCACGTGTCCCTTAAGCTGATACTGGCCTTCGGTTTCCTTAGGTCTATATCAAAATGTTAATTACACCCTCATGATTAGGTCTCAGTTTCATTTAGTGCTTAAGACAGTGTCTGCTCTCTGTAAAATATACTGTATCCCTCCCCTTTTTCACCATTGTACCACTTACTCTTTCAGGATGCAGTGTGTTGTTTGTGAAGCTTCGGGTGTGTATGTTAACCTAGTGTTCCTACCAATAGATTACGTGGCCCAAATGTTGCTGCTCCTTAAAGGTCTGTGGCAACGTGATAATGTTGGGATAATGGCTGAATGTCTCCTGAGCCATAGATTTCCACTAAATCTGTGAACAAGTGGGGTAGGGAAAACTCTTTTTGGTCTAGAACCTGGAGACTGGGTTCCACCACATGTAATCATGCAGTGTCAGGTCTTCAGAGATCCTTCATCAGTGCCATAGCAGATCTATGTAGGTCACTGGAACAGATAGGGATTTAACTTTTTATAGAATGGCAACTATGCTTAAATTCTTAACATATGGTTAGTATTCTTAAAAGTAAATTTTTACCCAAAGTGATTTAAAGCTGATACTCTGTATCATCAAATAGAGACGTATATATTCAAGTAGAATTACTGTGTGGTGGCATTTTCTGTTTAGCTTAAGTGCCTGAAGCTCAGCATGTGTCCGAGTACTGCCTTTTGAACTGAAGCCTTAAACCAGTCCAAGAATCTCTCTTCAATTCCTCTTCCCTATGTCCACCCTGAGCCGTTCAACTACAACACAGAACTGGCAAAGACCAAGTGGATTTTTCCACCTCCCTCTTGTCTAAAGGAAAGGGTGAAACTGAAGTGGTGAGTGGAGCTAACTGCACTCTGCCTTTTGCTTTGGGACCTTGTACTTGAGCTACAACTTTGATTCTACTATGCACATACGAGGGAATGAAAGAAAGGCTTCCATGTTAAATCAAAATATAGCATTAAGCAAAGCTAATTTTCTAAACTTCTCCCGAAGATTGCTTTAATAGCAACATACGTGCAAGAGGTCTCAAGGTTCCAAAGAGTGACAGCATCATCAATGTCAATATTCTGAATGAGAGTAAAAACTTCATATTTATGAGAGAAGCCGCAAATGGAATGATAGTTTCAAATTTGCAGGTTTATTTAAAGGCCTAGATACTCCAAGGAAACAAGGGCATGTGGGTTTCCAGTTGTCTAATGCTCCGTTTGGTACAGCTTTACACTAACTCAAAGATGAAGAAAACTTTTGGTTTTCATCCTCTCAAATACTCCATGAAAAACTCAGTCTTTATTCAGTCTTTGTTTTCCATCCTCTACAAGATGTAATGCCCCAATAGACATGCAGGATAGATTTCCTTAACCATGCCAGTGAAGATGACCTTGTGTACAAGACCTCAGTATTTCTGGCAGGTATAGAAGAAAGTTAGGTGATGACTGCAAACAAGAACGGGAATCCCTACTGAGGGAAAAGGACTGTGGAGTTTTTTATAATCCCTTAAGAAATTTATGTGTGGACTATACATCTGCAGGTGCAGTGAATCCTGTGCAGACTTCTTGTCCATTAAGCCTTTTGTCTGCAAAAGGGTTGCCAGAATAAAACTTGCAGGACTGTCTGGATGCATCAGCCACTTTTATATGGTGCCCTTATATATGTGAAATTTTTAGCAAAGTTTTTAATAAAGAGTTCAGCCCTTTTAATGGAGAGTTTTAAAGATTTTATGAAGTATTTTAATTTTCAAAATGGTGTTTAAATCCTCTTTTGATATTTGAAAACAAGCCAAAAGAAGATTCATGAAGATGTGGACCTGTAGCATGGCTGGTGGAGATGAGATTAACTTTCAAAATAGTAACTCTGTTAATAATAGCAGAAGATTGTGTATGTGGGGGGTATTAGCTTCAGGAAATGGCCTATCATAGTTTGCATGATACCTAGTTAGACATTTAAAGCTTCTTGTAAAAGTCACAGAATCATCCCCAAGTAATAACACAGTTATATTCAAAACTTGATCAGTAGATTTGCTCAAAGGTATATATTTAGTAAAACCACATACCCAGCTTAGGAGGGCTGTATGGATGTAGGCTGTGGTTTGCAAACCTTACATAGTTGCAAGTGGTGGGTTCTGTTCTCAGTACATGTAGGTCAGCGTAACCCTGCTAAAGTTACTGGAGAACAATCTCTCTTGTATATGCACCTTTTATTCATTCCACTGGCCAATGCTGTAAGTGTGATGCTTGCTATTTATATTACGCATTTTTACAGAATATGCTCAGATTTTAGCACTGTTAAGTATCAGGTATGATACTACAGTATGCTAATGTGTATTTCAGCTTGTAGAATAACTCTTCCTACTAGGTGAGGTTTGCATTATGATATAAAAGTTAGGCATGAATGTGTTCTAGAAGTCAACAGCAAGCACTTTCCGTATTGGTGAGAGCGTGGAGATTCTCAAGCAATGAAATTAATGTTAAAAAAATGACATATTCTTCTACTCATGAATTTTATTCTGTTGGGTTTTTTTTTGGTTGGTTGGTTTTTATTGTTGTTGTTTTTCTTTTTTTTTTTTTT
>RSEF01000013.1:3454939-3500239 GCA_003993805.1 Himantopus leucocephalus | reverse complement strand
TTTTTTTTTTTTTTTTTTTTTTTTTTTTTTTTTTTTTTAATGGCAAGAAGTTTTCTTTCCTATTAAAGCTCTAAATTCTTGTTTTAAACAGTGGCATAACATGGAGGACCCCACATCACACCAACCTTTTTCCATGTATATTCACAATATTCTAGTGAATTGTTTCTGTAAGTGTGGAGAAAGCTGAGAACAAGGGCATTAGTTCCAGAACTTTCATTCAGATGATTGATTAATTTACTTATGTACTCAGTTCTTCAAAGTTGTGCACCAAGCTTCACTCTTCCTTTAAAGCTCTTGAATTCAAGTTCTCTTCTTGTTGAGAAACCCAAAAGATCTGACTAGAAAAAGCTGTTCACTTTCTGATGGAGTGTTCCAAGGTAAGTGGACTGTGCAAATCGAATTTTCAAAACATTTTTGAGATATCAATAGTTTAGATGAGGAAATAGGAGCAACTCCACATTGTTAGATTTCATTTTAACTATTCACCTATGACGTTAATATCTCTTGTATGTGTGTGTTTATTAGACCTTCCACTAACCACTTTTGACCACGAATTTGAAAGGAAATCACCAAAAGTTCTCAAAAGTAAAGGTTCAAACAAGGAGAATACAAGGCAATGTTGCCAAAGGACTGTTGAGGAGGGCCAAATTACTACAGAATTACGAGCAATGTGTTTTACAGTATGGTAAGATGAGTTTTTCACAGACAATCTGGTGTAACTCTGGTCCTCCAGTCTCAGTAACCATAGTTAAATGTTGCTTTTAATTGACAGTAAGTTAAAAAATGCTGAGATATCAAGGCCTCTTTTTATTATAGCATCTGGGCCCCCTTACTAACACATCATACATGACCAATCCCTATTACTGGGAAATTTATTCTATGAAAATATCGATACGATCTTAAGAAGTGTCATGTCCAAGGCTTTTAAGTTCAAGTCTTTGCATATCTGATCCGAACAGCAGTATCCTCCTGCCCTCAGATCTAGCCACCAATTTACCCATGAGTGCATGAATGTGACAGACCACATAGGTATTTCAAAATTTTTCGGTATTCTTAGCTTCACCAAAAGATGTTACAGAAGCTCTGATGCATCAGAAAAGGTGAAGCAGACTGTACCTCCCATAGCAAAATCAAGATATGCATAGAGGGAGTGAGTCTGGAACTGGGAAATGAGCAACAAAGATATTTAACACTGAATCAAATGTTCCAGGCTGATTTATCTTCAACACCTACCTAAAGGAAAAGCACATGATGAAAATCACTTGAACTCCTCAGCTGTTGTGTACATACCTGACATTTTATTTACTTTGAGTTAAAGTCAACAGTTAAGCAGTGAAGAGTTAAATCGTACTTCGAAGGTAACGCTCGCAAAAACGTTTAACCTTTGTGTGGCTGCTGTCAGTCAAAGAATTTGTGGATGTGTTCTTTTGAACGTCCCCCAGACATTTTTTTGTATTGCATCATTGTGCTTGAGCAGTCATGACAACACCCATTTTATTTTGGAACATTCTTTTTCTGTCAGTACAGTGCAATAAACAGGTCTCTAACTGATCACTTGCAAATCATTTGCCCAACATTTCCTATGAGTTTTCACTGCAGACCAGCTAAGAGTATTTTTAGTGTTAAATTGGTTTGGTTTTACTTACGGCACTCTGAGTTTGGGAAATTTCTGAATATCATTTTCAGACATGTTCTGAAAAGGAAACACATGGTATATATCACAAAATTGTCCATGGAAGACCCTGTGACTTACAGAAGTGTGCGTCTTCAGAAGCAGGGCATGAAGCTTCAACTGATAGGAACATAAAGGGCATAGAAAAGCAGTGCAGGGTAACAGCCTGCCGATCCCATCGCTCGTAAGAGATGTGAACCCATTTCAGTAAAAAAACCTCTCTATTTTTTTTGTTTTGCTGGACGTTGGTTTTTACTTTATGCTGCTGCCAGTTGTATTAAACTAGCTAGGAGGTTAATAAATACTACACAAAAGACTGCAACACAATAATCACATCTAACTTCAAAGAGAAGTATTTCTGTAGCTAAAGTGTTTTAACGATAGTTTGTTAAGAAGATCTGTAAGGAGAAGCAAAATCTTAAACCAGGTCTTACCAGATGGGAGTTGGGTAAATTGGTTTGTTTCCCAGCAGGTGAGCCATTCTTCCAGTATTAATAACAAATTAATGGGACTCTCTGCAAAGTTTAAGTCAAGTCATTTGCTTTTCTGATTTGGGTTCTAAGCCAGTTCTTTATTGGTGTTATATTGTCACATTGACTTACAGGCAAGGTTAGAATCCATCCCTGCTCTGCTTCTCAAAAGAAATGATATTGTCAGAGATACTTAAGCTAAAGCAGGTGAATAGACAGTAAACCAAAAAAATTCCAGAAATATTTTGTCTTCTATTTTTTTTCCTCTTTTCTTTCTCTTGCTTTCTGGATATTGCTTTTCATTGTACATTGCCATCACCTAGCATGCAGGAAAATATATCCTTTATGTATTTATTATTGAAGAAGTCTTGAGATACTATAATTCATCTGAGTGGACAGTGTCAAACAATTAATAGAGAGCTACATCCTGGTAACATCCTATGCTACTGATTACAGGTGTGAGCTCAACAGAACATGCATGGTCTGCTTGAAATCGTCAGTGGCATTATTCCTGGCAATTTTGGAATTATGCTTCTCAAATTAAATATAAAAGGACAGGATATTTCAAATGCATTTTTAAACACTCGTAGTTTTAAGCCAATGTGCAATGAAATGCCCTCTGTAAAGGACTGTTCCTGGTGGGGAAGGCAAACTTCTATGATAGATCCTGATTTTATGCTATTTTGCTCACATCTTTTTATTACAGCTGAAAAATATGGTATTTAAGTGACTTCAGAAGCTGGATATATTGAACTTTTCCGTGTCTGCTTAGTGAAATCAAGCAAAGTTGTGCATGACTGCAAAGTTTCAGGCTAAAACTGTAAATTTTAAAATAGAGCACCATTTGCTGGAGTCTTGTGTAAGAACCTTATCTCTAACATCACAGCATATGTAAAATCACATGTTCTAGTGGAGATGTAGCTGGAAAACTCCTTGGACTTAAGAGCAGTCTTGGCAGCCTAACAAAAATCTTCCTAGAAACTGGGATGGGGGGAGCATGTTTCTTCCCCTTTCAACCATAATACAGCAATTAGATTGCAGATTACTCCTAACCTAAGCTGAGATGTGCTAAGTCCTGAGAGCTTTACTGATGCTCCTGCAGAAACAGTCAGCTCCTCTCTTCTTCCATCATGTGCAACTCCAAGTTTAGGACAGATTAGTGCAATATGAAAAGTTTTGAGAAAGTGTTTTGTTTGGTTTGATCACAAGCTTCACAAACTGTCTTTGGAACATGGATGATAGACTGGTTCTTTCTGTCTTTCTTACTGCCAACAATAAGAACTTTCTAATTACACATTGGTTCACAATGCTATCAATGATTTTCAGGACAGAACAAATCCTATGTGTTTTCCAGCACTATTTTGCCTCTGGGAGTACTCCCAGGAGTAAAACACAGAAAAAATGTACTCCCTTTTACGGAAATGTCCTGCAGGATTTACTGAAGAATCATAATTTTTGCTGAAGACTTTTTAAGCTTGTCTCTAGAAATTCTATTCTGGCAATAAACCTGACAACTCTTATGAGTTTAAACTCCCGTTAAAGGGCCATGTTGTTATTTTAAATATTAGATAATTTTATTAGAGTAAGTTAAATGGAATCCCTCTGGTATTATTCCTACTATATCTCAACTGGACTTTCCTTGTGGTAGCCAATAGATACAGAAATGTGGTTTTGAAACCAGGATGTTATGCTGATGAATAAGACAGCAATATTTTTACAGTCAGGTTTATCATATAGATCTGACAATAGATACAAAACCTGCAAACACTCAGTCTTAACAGTTTCTTCTGTGCAAATGCAATTTGGCAGTTTCCAATAACTTACAAAATGTAAAAAGATATTTCTTAGAAAACCCATTCATACAGAGAAGCAATTTTTTTCAAGATTGCATTGTACTCTAGAATATTCCACTTAAAGTCTCCTTTTGTTGTTCTGCTTAACAGGTGAACCTTTATACAATTGACAAGTAGGTCAAAAGCTTAAAAAAACTCTCGGCAGACATGAACAGCTGCTTGCTTGCTTAATAGAAAAACATCCTTTGAATCTATTAAGATGCTTCTGAAAAAATGCTGCACTCTGAGCTCTGTATTTACAGAAACACTCTGGAAATAATAAAAAATTACAAAAATCACTTAGGAATCACACAGTTATTGCTCTTGCTATTTGTACTTCACAAAATTCCAGAATTTCATAATGCTTCCAGAACCAGAACTCCCACTCCAGCCACAGATACTCGAGCTAAGGAGAATCTCTTAGGGGTTAGTAGGATAAATTCTATGGCACACATCTGAATAAATCTGACTCCACCCAGTAAAAGGGAGGTGTAATATCCTGTTCCTACAAAAGGTGCTTGGAAGTTTTTATGTCACATTTCAATGAAATGTCAAAAAGATTAGAACAGGACAAGTAAATAAAAAATAAGAAGGCTTTAGAAGTGGTATGCATAGATTTCCCCACTATGACTAATTATACAGATCATCAAAATTACTTCCTTTGAGGAAAATAGAATAGTTAATATTTGGGAAAAAAAAAAGAAGTAAAATGAAGTAATAATAAAAGCCCTTACACATCTTCATGGGTGTGTATTTAAGACCTGAAAACAGCAGCTATGTCAATGGAAGTTGTTAGCTTTTCTGAAGTTACAGTCGTTGGTAAAGCCTGGAGCAGTGTTGATCTAAACCCGCTGGGACTTTGCTTACTAGGTTTGGTGCTCTTAAAGTTCATTGATTTTGTGTATTGCTGCAGAAGAAATCTAATTTTAACTACAGAGGCATGAAATAGTGATTACAATAGAAGGCCTGTCATTCTGACGAGGCCTGTGTCTTCTTTAGTAGGAGAGGGCAATTAATAAATGTGTGTTTTCTGTAGTTAATATTTGAAAACAAGCACTTCCTACAAAGGAAGAGATGAATTCAAGACAAGCCTGTGGTTTTATAACCTCCCTGTCACTTTAAAAAATGCTAAAATACATGCATATTAAACAACATGCTTGGGTTCCCAGCATTCCGTATTTAAAGCAAGATGTTTGCCTGATTTTAGCGAAGACGTTTACTTCTGGTATTTATACCTTAGTAACCAACTGTGAGCTAAGGAGGAGTCAAAACAATCGATTGGAATTTTACAGGAAGGAGTTTTACAACTCTACTTACCAAAAACCTTTGTCCATTTATGCTGTGCTTTCTCACGACTTTCTCACAGTCCTTATACTTTAACTGTCAATGAAAAAAAGGTGATTATTACACCCTTAATTATAAGAACAGACACGCTTATCTTTGAGTAGATGCTTCAAGTTACGCTTTTGTGTGCTAGAGCCTGTCGAATCAGCTCACTTTGTTCTGTAAACGTGGATTTTTAAGACAAAGATTCTTCAGTGGACTTGAGGATTTTCATCCATTTAGGAACATATAATTCCTCACATTTAAAAACCACCTCACAGTTGCCTGGCCCAAAGAAATATTTGGAAAATAGATAGTTGTGGTACTGACTGGGATGAACAGTTGCGGAAAACACGAAGTACGGCAAAATCCTTAGTATACTGGAACACTGAAGCCCTGATCCCAGTCGCTGAATTCATTGCTGTGATCAAAAAGCTTCCTCTTCTTGATGGAAACGTCGCTTGTTAATCCTGGAAATTGTCTGTAATATCTATAACATTTGGAAAGCTTTTGCACAATATTATGTTTTGCAGTAGCATCTAGGACAAGGACACGCATTTTAGAAGTTGATCATGTACATAAGGAAAGAAAGCTCCAGGCAAAAATTTAACAGTAATTTGGAGGACTTGTTTAAAAAAAAACAAAGCAAAAAACGAGCCACATTTAGCAAGGTATGACTCTTAAATATTTCCAGTGGGTGTCTTAAGGGTTTTTTTATTTAAACAGTAGTAGCATAATGTGAGAACACAGCTTATATTTTTGATCTGGCTAGAATGCACTTTTTCTGTTTAAAGTTGATCAAGTCCATACCAGAAGGAACCCAAAGAGCGGGCAGACAAATTGACTTTTTGGAGCCTTCAAGACAGAAGAATGGTTCTGGTCCTGCCTGAAACTTGAGTTAGTGAAAGTTATGCGGACAAATGATTGTGTGTTGCTGGGATAATTACCCAAAAGCAGATAACATCTTACAGGGAGCATCATGTCTTTTCTTAGTTCTATTCTATTTATTCATTTTAAGGGGTAATCCGGTAACTTGGTGTTATATGAGAGCAGATCCTGAAAATACCGGAACAGCTGAGAGAGTGTTTTTAGGAGCCACCTTCAGTTACTCGTATGCAGAAACAGACCTAACTCTGCTAAATATTTTAGGATACAAATTAAGACTTTTGTGCAGACTGAGGACTTACACCTGTAAATAATGTCTCTTTCATATAGTGAATGCTATATGAACCACAAGTCTGTATGCAGCAGTGAGCAACTGCTATACTTGGTAGAACACATCAGTGTGACTGAGACCTAATCTCATTCTTAAAGTATCTGATTAAAAATACTGTTTAGCTATTAAAAATAACCCTAGGGATATAAATATATGAACATCTTTGCTTTTTCTCAAAAAATGTAAAGTCTTTAGAAATATTTGAAGGTTTGGTTCTGTATTGGTCCTTCCCTATTTTGAATGCATGGTTTAAATTAACAGAGGCTTTAAGTTAACATACCTAGAATCATAAATTAGATGTTATTACTGTTAAGTATAAAGAGTTCTTATTTGACAGAAACTGAGGACTTTATTCATGCCAGTAATACATCATAGTATTGTTACATAAATTACTGATGTGTGTGCTGGCTGAATTTTGCTAATATGAAGGTGTAAGCTAACAACGAATTGATGAAAATATTACTACTGCACTATGTCATGACCAATCACTTCAGGTAAGAGAAGATTTGAATATGATAGGAGGAAAATAAATTGCTTATGCCTCTTGGACTTGAATCCTAGGCTTTTAACAAATGGCTGCAGGCAAAATATATTAGTCAGACGCAAATAAAGCATTCCTAAGGTATAACATTCAACCTTTTAATGATTTGTGTGAGGGAAATTGTATGAGTTTATCTGGGGAGAAGATCTGGTGACGTACGGCAGTTGCCCAGAGCTGGCTGACTTAGGCTGACATTATTGTCTTACACAGATTTCTTAAATGACTTCAAGCAGCTTTTGCTCTGATTCACCTCTCCAGAAGTGGAACGCCAAGATTATCTCTGTCCTGGGGGGTATCTGGATCAATAGAGTGGGGGTACTCAAAGATTAATGTAACTGGGCCCGTTCAGTTATGACAGAACTTACAGTTAATCCTTTTATCACTGTTAAGGGTATCATCAGCTCTTTCAGGAAGCCGTCTCCCTTCTTAGTCTCTTGGAAATGGTAGTCCAAACCGCCATGCACCAGTGTTGTAATGTTTTTTATATTTATCTGAACCTGCCTGCTGATAATCATCTCATCTGTTCCATCTCCAATTCTTCGTTTCGCTTTCCTGTGCCACTAACCCCTGCACTCTAAAATTAGAGGTTTGCAAGTAGTTGGCAGTTTCACTTCTCTGGAGATTTGGTAGACATAGACTTTGTGTTTGATCTGCTTGTCTTTATTAGCTAGTTTTGCATTCTAGTATCAAACTTGCCTCAACTCCCCAAAGAAAACTGTCGTAGAGTTATAGGAGCCGTTGAAACAATAAATTTTGCATGATTTCAAAATGAAGCCCAAACTGTTCCAGGTTTTACAAGTCTAGTCTGACAGCTCACTTGAAAAGTAACCAGCTATGCTGGCATTACTTGAAAATCTTCCCAAATCTTCTGAATGTTAAATTCCAGGCTGACAGTTTTGGACTTTGGGAGGAATGTATTCAGTTGCAATGGAGATGGAGCAGACACTATCTTGGATGTGAACTGAAAAATGAGCAATTTAGAGAGAACGCACAGAAATGAAATTTCAGTAAAATTGGCTGAGTTACACATTCCTGGGCAATTACAAAGGTGTCAGCATTGCTGTGCAGAGGATATATATTGGCAGTGAATTCCTTCCAATATGGCAGTAAATGTCTTTCAAAGTATTTATTCAGTGTGGAAACTCTTCTGAATTGTAAAATGAAATTTAGAGATAGTCACATGTGAAAAAGATGTCAGAAGAAATATAAGTTCCTAGCTGGTCACGAAAGGTAACGTCAGAAAAAGTAACAGTGACAGGAAAGAAGGGGTAGCTAATAATCTTGAGCTGTGAGTTTTGCCCAAGAAGTTTTAGAATAGGGAAGTCAAACCAAAAGGTGAAAGGTTTTTCCAACTGAGCCTAAAAAAATCAGGAGTCTGTGTATCCACAGCTGGTAAGCTCCTGGCTGGATTCTCATGGATGTGATTAGCAAAGGCATTCAGAGGCTCATTTGTGAACACCGAACAACTTGAAAAAAATATCTCTCTTCTGAAAAATCATTAAAGACCTAGAAAACTTGTAATCTTCACATATTAAAGCTTTCTACAACTGTTAATGTATGTTATATCAATGACTGTTGTAGTAAAGTGTATATTTTCTCTGAAAGGCCATGAGTTTCTCTTATACCCAATTTAAACCACACTTTCAAGATTCATTTATATATTTCACTGGCCAGTTTAGCTTGGCTTCTTAATTGTCAGTGGTTTTGCTTTTAGTTTTGCAACAAGCTTTGCCCATTATAAACACATGTAAATTTAGCACAAACAACGTTACAGTAGTTTGCTCCTCCATCATACAAAGATGAAACGCAGTTAAACTTACCGTCCTAAAATATTCTGCTAAGTCATCTGGGTTCCATGCAACCACGTCTGAACGGTAGGGAATGTTTCGCAAATCCATTGTAAGTTTTCTCCTCTAGGCAGTTAGAGAATGTTCATAGCAGTACGATCGACGAAACAGCCATATATTCCCTCTGTGTGACCACCTCCAGCCCGTCCAGTAATTCCTTCCCTAATACCCAGCTGCTTCTATTTAAGACCTGTTGTTTTTTGGGTTTTTTTTTAATTTAGAACTACGTTGTTAGGACAACGTTAGGATCCAAGAGAGATACTGCTTCCTCTAACACAAAATGGTCTCTTCTCAGAAAAGCTGTCAGCTTGTCAGCCTTACCACTTCCTTTGTCTGAATATAAATAAGTAAACAAGGAAGCACAGCAAAGAGTTGAAAATGTTCTGCCTGCTACATATAAGTAAGCTCCTATGGACCCTATTTGCTTGTAATTGCATACATAAATATTTACGTACTTACACACTCTGTACAGCATAAATATATTGGCATATTATCTGCATAGACATTTGTTACCGCTTCTGCTTCTGTCTAGCCTAGGCAAGCCCCCCTCTAAAGAAGAAAATGTTCACTTAAGAGAAACTTCTTCAGCTTACCTCACTACCTGAAGTGTCACATTATCTTTCTCTATTGTTGGAGTTCTACATAAGGAGATATGCATGAATTAGGGATGGAATTACAATCAGCATTCCTTCAAATACGGAATCTCTCAGTCAAACTAAAAAATGGACAATCCTAGATGAAAAATTATTACATTGTCATTGTTTCAGTGCTCCATTTTTCAGCTACCTCTAAGGAGGATTTTTGTGTCTGAAATAATATTACCACAGGGACATGATAGACGGCATCTGTCATGTATAGCCAATTCAGGCACTATCCTATCAGTAGGTCCCTTTGGTGAGACTACATTTAGTAATTCCAAATGTGCCTGTTTTTTAAAAAAGACGGTGTGTCGTTTTCTTCCTCCCAAAGTTGTGCTGGTATGAATGCTTGGGGTCACTGTTCACAGCTGTTCCAGTAGACTGCACACAAGGTGGTATTTTGTGAGGTTCCTATATTAGTAAGAATAGATGCATAGTTCTGAAGCACTGGAAAAGAAAGTTTCTCTTCTTTCTAATGAAATGCATCACTCTCACTATTTCTGGTCGTGGAAGACCTTCTAACCTTGGGTCTGTAATTTGCAAGTGCATTGCATATGAGTGCATGTATTTGAGTTCGTATCTACAAGTCTCTATAGTACTGTATATAAGAGTTTTCCTTTTGAAATTCAGTCTGATTTAACGTAGCTTACTTTTCTGGAGAAATTTTGGTAAATGATGGTAGCATGATATTTAAAACTCTAAAAATAAACTGCTGTAGCAGCTGTTCTAAACAGTGTAGCGTTTATCAAATACATGATATGGCTGTGTTTTATGGCTTCTTATTTGGAATTACCTGTATGAATCATCTGAGGCATGTACTGACGGTATCACAGAAATATCGTCACCTCCTCATTGTAAATCTTGGTCTGGGGACAAAATAGGACTAAATTAACTTGTGACAAAGAATCCCCAAAGGAGAAGTTGTTTTGATGGTGCATTGTCAGCAGTGGTGAAGGGGATATTACACAGCATACATTTCAGACACCCAATCACACACCACGTCTTTCAACAGAGAAACAAGTCTCTTACAGTACAGAGACAGGAAGAAGACTGTGTGATAATTTCAAATGGTTCTTTCTATTACAGAATTTCATTACCTTCTAATCTAATTTCTATCCCGAATCCGGCATAGCAGCTCTAATTTCAATTGTGTTATTCCCGATTTGTACTAATGTAAAACTAATTGGTTTGATCAAAATTTACTCTGATGATGTTATAGAAGAATCATAGCATCATTTATTCAGATGCTGAGATAGAATCATAGAATCGTGTAAGTTGGAAAAGACCTTTAAGATCATTGATTCCAACCATTAACCTAGCACTGCCAAGTGCACCACTAAACCATATCCCTAAAGATCACATCTATACGTATAGGAGATACAAGAGGAGATAGGAGAAAAGCAGTCACCTTTAAAATCAATCTCCTTGTCTAGAGAGCAACTAACACAGAAATTCTAACATGTTAATCTAATCATTATTACCTAAGCTTGGATCCTGTCTAGGTCACTGTGAGTACTTTATAGCTGCATGTGTATTTCATGCATTTTGCACAACCCAGCTGCACAAGTACTTGAGCTTTGTCTCTGTCTAGAACTTTACACACGTAGGATGTGGTGGCCAAGCAAGGCTTGCTGAGGAAACATCACTTTGTATTTTCTGCATTTGAATTTTCAGATATACTGCTAGATCCGTGTCACAATTTTAAATTGCATTTCCAACCTAAGTAGGTATTTGAACATATCAATGGAAAATGTTCAACTCGCAAATAACTATGCATGAGTCATGATCCCCAATCCCAACCAGACTGCAGAGAGTTGTTTTGAAAGACGCTTTTAAATGTCTGTCTTTGTGGCCCAGAAATGCAATGTGGCAAATCCCATGCTCCACAAAAGGAAAATTTTGATCCTGGAAAAAGGATCCCACATTATTTCCTCACTCTTTTAATTGTTCTTCTGTTCACTCTTCCCGTATTTTCCCACTTGTTTGTTATTTCTTTTTCTCTCTTCAGAGTCACTGTTGATACCTCCAGAATTGGCACTTTCTCCCAGGTGCGTCTGTTGCCTCCAGTGTCCTCTGCTCAGATGCAACTTCAACACTGATGGTCACCAAGACAGGAAATGGAGAGAGAAAAAGTTTAATGTCCACACTTGTGCAAACCCACATGCCAGTATCTCTAGTCAGATCTGGGTTGGAGTGTAAAGGAGGCTGTCTGGGAAGCAACCACAGCTGATTTCTACAGAGGAAGACAGAATGAGTGCAGGGATAGCATTAGGGTAGTTAAATGAACTGCAGCCAACAGACAGGGCCATAGAGCGTTCCTGGGGAAGAATGTCAAGTTTGACAGGCTACGTGCAGAAATTTGCTTGACAACTAAATAAATTTCAGAGGTGACAATCCTAACTATCTGCTGGGATTGATCACACGCTTTCAATCTTAGCAGTTCAATCTTATATTGCAATAAGTGAAGACACAATAAGTAGGCAGCACAAGATACATCTGTTCCATAATATAATTTATTATATACTTCAGTTGGCAATCTTCCGTGAAATGGATTTTAAGCTTTTAGATCTTCAAATGCTGAGAAACATTGATATTACTACTATTATCACATGCATACCTTTTCCATTGTGACCTTTTTTCCCCTCCTTTTAAAGAATTAGGTCTTTTATAGTTGACGCCTGCAGTGATACAACCTTCCCATAAAAAACGTGTCTCTTCAAGTAACAGCTGCCAATGGTACGGCTCTTTCAGATGAAGCGATGGTCTGGTGACTGATCTTTGAAAATGTGAGAGTCTAACCATTTTAGGCACCGCAGGAGAGAAATTCACACTGCCCACATTCCGCTGCCTTCAAAGAGCCTCAATATTTTCCAGTTTCTCTCACTTCTTTCTGCTGGTCTGTCCAACAGCACCCTGTTTTAAGTGGAGTCAAAGGCTTACTTTGAACAGCTTTCTCAATGGCTTATTTTTTCTAGAATAACTCAGTTTACATGTCAATTTTCCTAGAGTAGAGAGAAAAAAGTTCAAATTTCGTAAGAATTTAGTCTTCGTGTTCATCTCAGTCCAAAAGCAAAGTGGATCTTTATGACATGTTTTTCTTTGGCCTGCCCAGTTTTGTTTTTAAAAGACTTGGGTACTTTCTTCCTTTTTGCCTGTGAATATTTACCGTTGCCAGCCTATATTTCCTCTTTTAACAGTGCATGCCTTATTCCAAAGCTGTATACCTATCTATAACACTGGAAAAAACTGCTTTCATTGTTGTACCTTTTAAAAATCACCACAGTATTGTTATGTGTTCCTTGCTGTCTTTAATAATCACTGAGCCACACTTTCTCCTCCTCAAATGTCCTTATCCATTATTTCCTTAATTCTTGTAGTCAAGTGTTGACCTGGACTTTGCAATGTCTGTGCACTAATGCAAGATCCAAAACAGTCTTTGCCAGCTTAATAAAGCTCTTCCGTAGGAATGGAACTACGAGTCTTCCTCACCACCTAGTGGCTAAGTCACAGACCCACACCAAACACTAACGACTGCTGTTCTCAAGAACAAGGATGGACACTACATTTGTACACTGTACAAATTTGATACTTGGGTTATATATATGGCACTTCAATGGGACTAGCAGTCGAGGTAGATGGTAACCGACCTACCTGCACCTGAAATATATGGTTTGACTAAAACTGTGTCTGAGATACTGGATCCAAACCCAATTTCACAAAAAAAATAATTCTGTAGTGATTCTGAACTCAACCCTCAGCGATGATTTTCCAGGCTGTAAAAAATTTGCATACTTGAAGAAGCATATTTTCCATTTCTAGTGAATTGTGTTTCTTTGAGTAGGTGAAAATATGGAGTTAGGCAATTCCAAAATGCCTGAAATCCTAGAATGCAGCCACTAGAGTGCAGCTGAACTCTATTCAGAAAACAGAGAGAATCAAACATCTATTAAGGTGCTATAGAAAAAAGGCAAGTAGTTAGAGATACTCTAGCAAGAGTACTGTTTTTTCAGGTGCATATTTTGTTCCACTCTGGTAGGGTCCGAAGTGGCATAATGTGTCTAGTTTGCCCAGAGACACTGCAAACAAACACAGAAGAGAACACCTAGCAGACCTTAAAAAGAATGTTTTGCTTACTCTGGGAAAGGGAAGTTGGAGACAAGGGAAGTAAAAAGGAGACGAACTTAGTGACTTTGGGTGATAGCAATCAGTTGTTCTTGTGACCTGTGAAAGGCTGTGCTAACAAGAAAAGCAACTGCAAGCTTGCGGATTGAAGAACTCTTCTGCCCAGTATTTGGACTGTTCAGTGCTATTCCACAGCTCAATTCATAAACTGCCAAACAATGCTAGCTGTGCTGTGACTGAGAAGGAAACTAAGCGGGCCAAAAGAACAACTGGAAAGATGTTCAGGTTTGGATATGATATTCCATTTTAGTACAGTGTCTTCCAGGTACAGAACTCTACCAGTGAGTACACAGGTATAGTAATTGAATATGCGAGTATTTATCAATACTGTAGTCAAAAGAGGTGAACAAAAGAGTCCCTGAACAAGGCAATAAAAGCTGGGAAAGGAAGAAAAGAGGACAAAAGTGAATCCTCATAGGCATGTTTCCTTTGCGTGTCTTGGGTCCTATATGCCCCGGTCTCCCTTGGAAGAGCGGAAGCAGGGCGGAAGGTGCTGTGACATGATCGGCAGTGTACAGATGGCAGTACCAAGCGGTGGCCATCAGTGGTGAGACAAATGAAAAGTGCCCGCCTCTGCAGCTGCACAGAAGGATGGAGAAAAAGGCTGGGTTCAGGATTGTTGCTAAAGTGTGCCATAAAGGATGATAGGTTTGCTTACTATTGGACTTACCAGATTGCCTTTTTTTTTTTTTGCATGTGGTTTCTTCTTTCCCTGAAAGAAATACATTGTTTTAAACACTTTTGAATCAGGGTTTGTGAGTGGGCTAATACAGCCTCTTGCACAGTGCTGAAGGTAGCTGCTTGGGATTATTTAATGTTATTTCATTTCTTTACTATAAAACAACACCTGGTAACGTATGGTAGTATATGGCTCTGTAATTAAATACAATGTATCCAAAGTTGCAGTACCTTGGAAATCAGCGTCCGTAGGCGCTGTTATCCCTAGAGGGCGCCGAAGCCCGAGGTATTCCCGTTCGATGCTTCTGTAGTACGATTTCAGTTTGCTTTGCCGCCCCCCCCCGCCTCCCCCCCCTTTTTTTTTTGGTACATGTTTATTTAAAAAAATTAAAAATAAAACTGTTCTCTTTCAGCAAAGGCGGCCGAACAGTAAAAAAAAAAAATGTGATTTTTATTTCTTCAGTTTTTTAGAGAGCAGTATTTCAATTTTATCCAACTATTCTGACAGCTAAATACGTAGTTATTTTAACTCAACCCATTTTGTTATTTTTATCAAATGAACTATTGACACCAATAAAAAATTTATTGGCTCTGACATTCTGATTGTAAGTTACCTCTTTTTATTTAGAAAAGCATTTTTTTCTTAACCCAAACAAAGCTAACTTTATAGACCAGGCAGAGTTTACACTGCTTTCAGCTCGGATGTGTACTGGTTTACAACATGGAATTTTGGTCATTGTACCCATCACAAGGAAAGCTGGACAACTTGATAAAGAAGAAAATTGCTGTTAAATTCAAAGTCAAAATCTGGAGTGAATGTTGCAATTGTAGAGCATTCTGTCCATACACAAACTCAGAATTGGATTCCAATCCTAGTATATTTCAAATTCTCTAAATATTTAAATAGCTTACTGAACAATAAGAAAACCACTAGTGATTTTGCAATGCTGAGAAAAAGAAAAAAGCTTCGACAGCTTATATGCTGACGTGTGTTCATTTCAGACCTTCATGGGAAAGCTTTTTGTCAATCCTGAAAGTTTTTGAGAGTGACTTTCATGCCAGATCAGAAAAGATGTTACTTGTGAGACCATTTTGATGAAAATAATGATATTTCAGCTTCCTAGTTACACTTGCAACCCAATGGTGCTGTTGGCACTTTCCATTACTCCTGCAGTGTTCCTAGCAGACAGAGCAAGAAGCTGGAACTCAGAAGAAATGCTCAGCATTCTCATCTTTGCAGCACACATTTTTTCTTGCAGGCAGAAGAGACACCATTCCATGAATGCGAGAACATTTCCTCCTCTACGTATTTCCTAAGGGCTTTTGAACCAGTGGTTTGGCTGCACCTAAACCAGCATGGTCTGGAGGCACAGATGTCTAGGAAGAAAAAAGAGCGGCTGCTAACCAACACAGTCTCAGGTATAGTTTTGATTTTAGTGTTAGTTTTGTTTTCAGTATTTATATTCCTCTCTCTGACTGGGTCAGAGTTTCCAAGGAGCTGAATTCTTGAACACTGCAGGCTTTTCAAATTTTCGGTGTCACCTTATGTTCAAAATAAAGTATGTTCATAATAAGAGACATTTTTCCTCATAAACAAGCATGTTGCATATATTTTAATCTGCACACGTGTATAGTACTATGAATGGACTTAGAAACCATTCTTTTTAATCCTCTGGCTCATTATGAAGGAGGGTCAGCACAGATCAAAAGTAATTATCTAGTTGGGGCAGTCCTAATCGGTTAGGTCTCTCATCCAAGATGTAGACTAAAGTAACAGCAGTGTCAGAGTAGGTTCTCACCTTGCTGCTTGTTGATAAGTGATGCAGTACATTCTGTCACTGTGCACAGGAATATCCGTTGCACAGAGCAGTGTACGGATGTGATTTGGGCTTCCTTCCTTTGCTACAGTGGTGTAAAAGCTCAAAACCTCAGAAGGAAGACCCGTGACTGCTGAACTTTCACACATTCTTAAAGACAGCTTAAAGCAGCTGGTGCTGCAACTGCAAGACATGGTCCTTTCCCAACCTCTGAGTTCTGTATTTGTGCTGCTCCTGCTTGTGCCAGCATAAGCATTGTCGTGACCAAATGAGGAAACAGGATCAGGGATTTGTCTGTGTCTAGCTAATCTAACAAAAAATAATGACGCAATGGTTGGTTTCAGACTGTATCTCTTCCCTGATATGGCTTCGCTGTATGACTATGCAAGAGGTTATGCCTGCACAGAGTAGGAGGTGTAGCGTAGCAAGAAAAATTTTTGGCTCTGGGTCTGCAGGGAAGTCTGGGCTGTTTCTTTTGACAGTGATGCTAGTTCAGGCTATAGATTAAATTATAACATAGGCAAAATGGATCATCCAGAAAAAAATGGGAACCCTTTTCATTTTTACTGTGTAGTTAATATCATTTCACCATCTTGTTCTGGCTGATGGCCGTGCATGACTTCTGTAAGTTAAATCTTACAGAATTAAAACCCTGTTTCCCAGAGAAAGTTGAGCATTCTTTCACGTGCTTCTTGCTTTTTGACTGTTATTCTCTCTATAATTTAATACGTTGCAGAATTTAGACATTAGTTTCAGGTGGTTTTATTATAAGTGACTTATAAATAACATGCTGTGACACTGAAAGCTGAAGGCAGACACTGAAGTGTCTGAACTGTCTGCTACTTAACTCAGCACAGTAAGTGTTGAAAGTTTCCTACAACTGTCTATTTTTAACTATTCTGCAAAATTCCCACTTGTTTCTCATCCCATATCACTTTTACTCTTAAGTTATTCAGGTTCAATAAAGAAGATGCTGCATTAAGCTCCCGGATATTTGTGTGAACTCTATATATGATACCAAGTCTGTGAAGAAATAGACCTGTTTCTTATTATAGTTATTTGTGGTTTATGTGGGGTTTGTTTTGGGCTTGGTGTTTTTTGTTCTTTTTTTTTTTTCTGTAGAAAGGCACAGTTTGTCACTGATCTTAGATTCTGTGCACAAATTTTCTTTCTTGGTATCCATATACTATCCCACTGGGCACCTCTGCTCACCGCAACGGATTCTGATGAGTTCTGGTGATTACAAAGGTCTCACATTCAGATGTGATTTCTGGCCTGTGTGCTCTGGCTTGCAGGAGTTCAGGCATGAGGAGCTGGTTTGCCTTCAATGGTAGCAGCCTTTCATCCAAGGACCTTCTCTCTGGTTATGTCATATAGATTTGACTGTCTTCTACTGTCACCCCATGGCACTGCATTTGGACTGTCTGCCTAGCACAGGAGGCAAAAGAAGGCAAGCAACCCCGTGTCTGAAAATATGCTTGCAGTCTTCCATACAGGGAACAGCTGATCTCAAACAGTATTTATAAGCTAATGGATTTTCCAAGCTATTATGTCACTCACAAATTAATCTTGCTCATGATATAGCATGTCTGGATGCAGAAGTAATGAATGTATACTAGGAGACTGCAAGCACCTGCTCTGCCTGCAGAAGTGTCTCTTGTATGTCCGTATGAAAGACTTAGGTCTACTTTCCACCCAGTTCTCAATTAGAGAAATTCTGTCTTTGGATCACTCAAGAGTATTTGTCCATATCCTGTGTATCAGGGTCCTGGGGGCACTAATAGGCCCTAATGGCCCTGACTAACTTCACCTGGGGCCTCCACTCACACCTGGCTCATGGTCTGGGTCTGTATTTAAGCTCAACTCAGGACTCTGCTAGGTTATTTGTCGCTGAAAATTTCAATGAACAGAGAGAGGTCTCCTCAGATAAGGTAATATTTGCTTTCCAGTAAAACTTTTGCTTTCAAGCAAAAATTTTTGCTTTCTGTTCTTCATTGCATCAAAGACTTGACATAAGTGGGGATGATGAATGTCTGCGTTGCTCTAATTGTGGTCATGTAAAGACATGTGCTGCTCAGTGCTCTTATTTGGGTTGCTGTGTTACTTTAAGATGGCCTTGAAAATGAACTACTTCCTAATGTTGGTAGTTTCTGGAGAGTGAACTTGAGGATAAGTTCCCTGATGCTGTTATGATATGTGTGGGGAACTGTTGGATGTTTTTTCTCTTTCCCAGCGTTTGCTCTATTTAATGGTGTTGAGGAGCTGAAGTAGCTCTGTATATAAGAGGGAAAGTAAGTAAGGCATTGCATGAATCTGGTTCCTTGTTGTGTAAGGTGTATAAATAGCATACAGGAGGAAGGTGACAGAGATCAAGCATGTGTCCTGTGCAGCTGACTGCACACAAGCTGCATGCTTGTGGTGCAACTCCAATTGAGAAGCTATATAGCTATTTTAGCTGGCAGTCAAGCAGAGGCTATTAATTCCTGATAGGGAATAGGGCTCCACATCCCTGGTGTCACAACTGTGCAGCTGTAAGTGCTTTCTAGTTGTAGTTTTCACTCTTCTGGCTGGTGTGGCCATCAGAAGAAGGGCTGTAGTCCCTTCTGTAGGCTGTAGACATGTCTAATGTTACACCTGCAAGACCACTCTTACTGAATGTCTTATGTATTGTCCAGTCTGATTAATCCAGACTGCTTGAATGTTTGTGCAAAATCCTGTTAAAGGTTGGCTATGCAAGTTTATATGTATATACATCAGCTGTGGGAAGTTTTTTGCAGTCCCTTGATTAACAGGTGAACTTTATAACAAACTTGGAATTTTGCATGCTGCTGCTGTTGTTGCTGCTGCTGTTCTTAAGACCAGCCCAAGTTAGACTGGATGTGATAAAGATACCTACTATAACCTGGTAAAAACAGGTACTTGTTTACCTAGGCAGGCTTGTCCCTGCTTACTAGTTTGAGTGTTTATAGGTCAGAAGCAAGTTAAATAACTTTTTGCAAAATGAGACACTGATATCTCTATTGAAAAGAGTAAATTCAAAACTCTTCCTAAACTTGTGAATAGAGCTTCTTAGGTGCAGGGTGAGACACCTCTGCCCCAAAGGTAATGCCCTGTAAGTATAATTTGGAGCTGTTTGTTCCTCTCTATCTAGGCAATATACAGAAACTATTTCTTTTCATCTTGTGTACCTCTGTAGCAACAGACTTACCTTAGTGCTTTAATGTGTTTCGCAGTATGGATGAAGCCTTCCAGAGGTTATCGGGTGAATTGATGGGTTTTTTTTGTCTTAATCCAGTGAAGACAGAATCATTATTGATCAGCACGAAGTTCTGTAAAGAGATTAATATCGTGTTAAGGCTCCTGGAAATGGATCTGTATACAAATCTTGAATTTACTTGGCCTTTCCTCAGATATAAGTTCTAAAGTAAAATTGCTACTATTTATGTGGACATATATCTATAAATAGGAGCAAAGAGGGGCACATATCCCACATAAACAACTTGCTAAGCTAAGTGCTTGTGCTGTTCAGTCAAATAAACAGCTGGCAGTTGCAGACTGCTTTTGGATAGTGTTGAGAATCTAATGGACAGCGTAGCTCCAGAATGTGCTTTGGCTGCCTGTGTTAGTGGGTGGACAGGTTAACAAGAGAAGCCATTTGTACAAAGGGAGCTCAGGTTCCCATTTGTGCTCAGCACCAGTCAGAGCTATGTTAATACAACATCTGTCTTACTGCAGCTGCACATACAATCACATTTACTTTGCAGGAGAGTGTGTATTAATTACATATTAATAAAAATCAGTTCTTTCTAGGTATTCTTAGCTTCAAGCTCCGGTTTCTTAAATCTCAACATTTGTTGAGACAATATTTGGTAAGTGCAGAAGTTAATTTTAAATAAATAAAAGTGATAGTGTGCTTCTGTGGGTGTGAACCAAATGAAACTCTGCTGCCCTGGGCTGGCTGTCAGAGCTCAGGTTAATATTGTTTAAGTCTATATGGAGGAGCTGGTGTGTGTGTGTGGCAGAAGCAACACGGAGGTGTTAGTGGGGAAAACACGTGTGTGCCGAGGATAGGTCTTGAGGTGATGAGGGCATCAAGGACACCGTGTCTGCTCACTCCGTGTTTGTAGGGCTACTGAGGAAGAAGTTCCCAAGAGTAATTCTCACGCAAGGAAGTGGAACTGGAGGTGGTAAGCTCATGGCCATACCTGTTATGGAGGTATATGGCTAGTGATCTGCTGATGTTTACTGGTTTTGAAAACACATTCAGTGATTCCTCTATGAGAAGAGGGACAAGCCCCAGCCCCTGAGTGATGCAGAAAGAAGGCATGATAGGCTCATCTTGTCTCCCTGTAGGCTTTATTGTGGGATGACATGTTCCAGCCTGAAGCCATGTGCAAAGCAGAAAGCTGTGTGAAGTTTAGAAAAATGCAGTTTGTTGGAAATGTGCCTTAGTGACATAAGAAATACTTTATTCAGAAAACATGATAAATGTTATACCCCATCTTCTTAGGGGTAATATAATATTTTTTTTGTTGAACAGTGTACAAAGTCACTGGTTGCAGGGATAGGAAAATAGACCACTTCTGAGGCAAACACTTGAAGAATTGTGAGCAGTAAGAAAGATGAGTATTAACTGTAGTCATTGAGGGTTCAAATCAGTTCAGATGTTCAGCTGGACATAATCTTTTTCCGTTCTCTTGAAATACTTCATCTTTGCTTTAGGTGCTTTATGTTGGTTTGAGTCTCTTGCTTATGGGTCACTGACAGGAGGCAGAGGGCCTGATCCAAAGCCAGTTGGATTACATGGGAAGACCCAGGCTCAGCTTGCTGTGCACTTTGGCTAGAGCTAGGGTATACTTGCTTTGCTACTAATAAAGGTACTGTGTAGACTTTAAAAATACTTTGGTTCCAGCAGTTAATATTACATCCTGAATTCCTTCTGCCAAATTCATAGGGCAGAGTATTGTAAGAAATGGCTGGGAGGAGCAGGGTCGAAAAAGCACTGAGGTAGAGGCTGGGCATGATCCACCTCACATGTGGCTTTGGGAATTTATAGTTTGAAAGTGTAGATGTGATAAAGAAAAATTGCCTGAGACGTCTCAAATGGTAAGAATCGGTCCCAGGTGGGGAATATGTAAAGAGAAGGCAGAGTGGGAAGGGGGAAAAAGTTGATTATAGAATTACAGGTATTTGTTTTGCTGCAACATTTGCTGGAAGAGGTATGAAATAATTTTGTTGTATTTTAAATGGGCACAGGCTTTGGGAAACTGCATTGCTTACAATGAGGTGATATTTGCTATTTTTCTGCAGAGGAAGCCCAATAGGCAGATGTTAATTCTGTAATGTAATCTATGGGAGCAATTTTACCATGGCTACGATGTGTTTTAAGGTAAATATTTTATTTATGAAAAAGTAGTAAGCAAGCTAAAACTGTGGGTAGGGCCGGGGAAGAATTCAAGTCATGTTTTAAGCATAGTGCTTTCTGAGGCAGACTTAGTTATGTTCATGTCTTGAGCCACAGTATTTCCATTTCCCAATGTTCATTATACCAGAATTATTCATGAGTTTAAATCAGGTCTGAACACTGATCTTTAACAGAAAGATTCTAGCTTTCGTCTAGGAAAACCAGGCATATCACCGGTTTCCAAAGCAAACTGTTGGGAATAAGGTATGTATAGTATAACACTTGGTAATTTAATTATTTCTAAATATGTTTTTTCTGAAAAGCAGGAAGTCTCATTTTCAGAGTCTTGTAAAAGAGAAAGCTAATTTGCTGAATAAGCCACTGGTCAGAGATCAGGTGATGGGGAATCATGCATGGGGAATGTAAGTGTCTGCATAACTGATGTTTTTCATTACACTTATTTTCCCCTGCAAGCTCTGCGTGTAAAGAGGACACACATCTAAAGTGTAGCAGGAAAGAAAATAGTGTCTATTTCCACCTAGACCACAATGATACTTTAAACATCTCCTTTACAGGTTTCTCTTACAGTACTGCATTGCTGCAACTGACACGAGCCTTATTGTAGCAGCTACTTCCTAGAGGCACAGTTGTCACCCCGGCTAATTCCTGAAGGATCTTTCCATAAGTTATAGAAACTTCTTGGGATCCCAAGATCCACAAAGCGCATTACCTAATATTTCAGTATTTCAGCCTGCTTAGACATGTTACATTTTTACTGACGTACTTTCCGTGTATATGAAGCACTGCTGTTCTTGTGCTGCCTGGGGTGTCATAAATTTGCATTCCTTAGAGCTGCCTAGTGCAAAGTGTGAGACTAAGCACACAATGCTACATCCTTTTATAGACCTTGTAATATGTATGAGTAGCTAAGACGAGAAGAGAAAGGAGGCTAATTTACACTTCACAAATAAGGGATTGAAAACTTCTCCAGAAAAATTAAATTTTCTAGGAATGACTGACTGTCCTCATAGACAACATCTTGCGTCGCTGCAAGATCTGTTCCTTTAACCTTTCCCTTTTGCTAATGCAAATGTGCAGGTGTGGATGAGCTGGAAGGTGCTTGGATGTTAGAGTGAAGAGCACGGCATAAGAACCTGTATAGCATAGAGTATCACCAAGGTCACACAGAAAGAATATAGCAGAGCAACAGTTTTAATCCCTGTGGCCTGATTTCCAGTCCGGTGCATTAACTGTCTTCTAGAATTAGTCATCACTTGTCATAAATATGAACAATTTTGCAAATTTGCAATTTTGCAGTACAGAGGTGTTATTAAATCAGGTATTTCCTGCACTGTGGTAGCATCCAATGCATACTTAGTCAGGAAGCAATTTTTCTATTACTTTTCCTTCATAGGAAAGGATCTCTTGTGTGGACAAGGTGTTGCCATGCATCCATTTTCCACTACAGCACCTGGCAATAGACATATGAGAGCACAGGTAACAGCATGGCTGTTTTGATTTGTGTGAAGATACTGGTATGCCCAGAGCAACTAGTAGAGAGGGAGGGTATAAAGGTGACTTAGAGCCAGCTTTGTATAGCCATGGCTGTCTTTGGCTTTAGGGACAACCATTCTCTTCCCGCATTCAAGTCCTATTCTTCTGTTTTTACCCTCTGTTACAATCTGTGAATGAGTGCTTGCTTTGAGTGGACGTGAATTTAATGTCAAGTCAGATGACTCAGAACCAACAGCCTTTATTAGGCTGAGTGCAGTAAGACAGGCCCACTTCAGAAGTATTTTGAACTTGTTTATAGGTAGCTTCTGATGACCTGTGTTTAAAAGGAGTTGCAAGTGACACATAATTCATCTAAATTTAAATTCACCCTTCACAAAAGAACAATTCTGAAAAGGAAAATATGGTAAGAAATTGAATTACATTTCCCACTGTTGAAAGCTTATGAACAGCAGCTTAATGCAGTAAGCCTGATAATGAGGATGGAGTGCAGTGTCAGCGAGGCCTTGACATTAAAAGGAAAAAACAGATGATTCTATGGGACCGCAGTGTTGCGAACAAATGATCTGTATTCAAAAGAAAGTCCAGACCAAACATTAAACTTTAATGGAATAATCTCAGGGGGAAGGTTATTTTCATGCAGCTGAACATTTTTCTTATTAGCATAACACATGGTCACTTTTGCAACAAGCATAATAATGTTGTTCATCATCTACTTGTTCTGTGTAAAGGTTAAGTCTCCTTGGAAGTATAGTCAAACAAACTAGTTTACTCTCCACTCTGGAAGGCAGTTTTCCCTGTGATGAAGGCATATTTGAGTTCTAGGCACTACTTCAATGCCAGTGGAAACTACACGTGTTTTTCTTTTCATATTTGAAAGAAAGGGTAGTGCTAATGCTTTATGTTAGCCGCCTTTGGAGATCAGACTTCCTTATGAAATGTCTGTATGTACTCATCTTAATGTGTCCCGTGTGAGATAAATGAGATTCTTACTCTACATGGAAAGCATGGAGAGTGGTTTGGTCCCAAAATTTCAAAGCTGGGTGCATGAAGTGAGGCACCTGATTTCTTAACAAGGAATTCTTGTGTTCTGAAGAGGCTGGTGGTGGTAGGCACGGGCTTATTAAAGATGCCTAGAAGTTGAGGATCTATTTTAAATATTTTTGAACCCCAATAACTGCCAAGGTTGGAGAAGGCTGGCTGGTTATAACTTCAGCAGTAATGTTGAGGTGCATAGCTCTGGTAATAGGCCATGGATTGCACTGAGAGTCAGATTGTTGGGAGTTGGTTCCTACTTGGTTCTCCCATTAGTTCAGAAGGATGGTAACCTTTGGGAGCCTTTTCCCTTTCTGTACTGTTTCAGCTGTGATGCCTTCTTCATTTGAGAGAAAAAAGAGGAATGGCTTTACAGGCTAACTATGGTCTGCTGTACAGAATTAATCACAGAATTAAAGTTTTAATCACACAATTAAAATACTGTTGTTAAATAGGAAGTTTGATAAGAAATCAGTGAGCACTGAAGCTGTAATTACTGGAGGCTGAAAATCACTTAAGATAGATAATATATGGTGGCTGATATACAGGCCTCAGATGAAACCACCCTCAAGTTAAATATTTGTTTCAGTGAAGTTTGTTCTAAGAATATTATTTGCCTGTTCTATGATCCAAGTCTATTACCTTCAGGATTTTAAGAATTTCATGTAATAGCTAGAGGCAATATGTTGTTGCAGTCCGTGCTTTGTATTTGATTCAGCGTTTGTTTATCTATTCTCACACTCGCTGTTATGAGCCATGCACTTACTTTTTCATACAGAACTTCTGCCTAGCTCTACTCTTTCCTTACTCCCTCCTGCACTAGTAACCTCTATTTTTTTATAACTATTAAAACTAAACCCAGTTCTACAAAGATGCATTTATACACACCATAAACACAAACTGTGAGTTTAAGCTTGATTTCCTGTCTGCTTTCTTTATGCAAATATTTTAGTTTCTTTAAAAAACAAGTACTTTAAAGCGGTGTTCTTGGGTTTGCAGTGAGAACACTGTACTTTCTTACCTCAGTACCTGTCATTCGACTTAATACAACAGGAAGCTGTGTAGTCTAGTGATAAAAGCAGAAGACTAAACATGAATCAAATCAGATAAATGTCTTAAGCCTTTGATCAGGCATCTCTGAAATGGTCCTACCAATGTCCTCCTCAGAAGATTGAATTTCCAGGACTGATCCTGCTAGGTCTTGAGTTCCCCAGCTCCAGCTGAGTTACCTCACTGAAACACCAAGTCACTCATGGAGATGCCTAGGACCTTGGTGGCTCTGGTAGATAATCAGCAGAAAGGACATGTACAGAACACTCCATTACTAGCCATTATTTTGGGAACACTAACAAATAAATATGTATCTGGTGCAAATGTAGGCTGTGACTAATTCATTTATGAATTCCCTGAATTATGCCTGGTCATATGGTATCAGCAGTTCAATTTTTGCATGTAGAAAAGAACCCACTGTGATTTCAAATGTAAACCAGCGGGATTTGTGCTCCTAACTTGGAAGCTTTCATAAATCCAATGCAGGAAGTCTATTTCCCATTCTCCCTTCTTAATACTGTAAGTCATGGTTAACCTCTTCGAGTGTACAGGTTTGTATCCTGAAGTGGTGAAAACCATATGGTGAGGTTTTTTGCAATTTTATTATGAACCTTAATACTGATTTTTCTCCTTTAAAGCTCTAGTGTTTAGAGTATTTAGGTTTTTATAAAACAAAAAATTCTGACCTTTGCAGTAGAGATGAGAATCCAAAGATCTCAAATAACAGAACCTGAACGCACACTTAAGATATACTTAAATATATAAAAACTCATTTATTTAGCTTGCTATTTTATGGACTAAAGTCTTATGAGTAGCACTGAGTCATTGTATTGTGGACTTAAGACTGAAAATCTGACTTGGTATATAAGATCCATGTTAAGCATGCAAGTATAGAGTGCTTAGTGTCTGCAACAGGAAAGTGCTTGTTCCATTTGTTTTGGTTTTTTTAAAAAAAAAAAAAGAAAAAATCACACACAAAAAAGACCCCCAACCATGCAAAAAGCCCACCTCAGGCTTTAAACACTGAAAATGTTAAATAATGTCACTGTTCAGTGTTTTCATCAGTTATTATGGTATCTCTCTTATTGGTAGGTATTAACTGAAGCCATTAAAAGCTATGGAACATCTTGTAACGTAATCATTTTAGTGAAGACATTGAGAACAGTGGAAGCAAACTATGAACACTTGCTAAATATTTCTGAAATGTGAACCCTGTAGTTTGTCACTCATGGAGAAGTTATACAAATTTCTATTCACTCCATCTTTAGTTACTCATAAATCTATTGTGATGAGCTGAATCTTTTTCTAGGTTAAAATCATATGTCTCTAATAGCAAAGATTAGACACTATATAGTGCTAACACTTAAACTAGTTCTAAAAACAAAGATGATTTCTTAGCCTTGGTACCTTGCTCAGTTTACGTATGCTCTGTTATTCCACTTGAGGACTTGGAATATTGTTTATCATGTCATCCAAAACTCAACTGGATGATGAGAGGCGGCACAACTTAAAGTGGAGGGACAGCTGAAAGGAGCAGAGAGAAATAGTGTTGTACTCAAGTAAGGAAGGCACTATTTCAAAGAGCAAGGGATAAAATTTATGAGGCAAAAGGGAAAGCCAAGGGGAACGACTTGCTGAGGCAAAAATGGATGAAAAGGTGATGAGATCTTCAGAATAAGTCTTTCAAAGTAGACACAGAGTTTAGAAGGGAGAAAGTGGATTAAGAGTTTGGAGACAGTAGTAATCAATGGATGCCCACCCTTTCTTCAGGAAAAAAACAGACAGAAAGCAATTGAAATCTGCAGTTTTTTCCCTAGTCAGTGAGAGCCCTGCCAAACAGGGACTGGTCTTTTGTAAGATGACTTGTGAATAGCATTGTTGTTCAGCTGTGCAGGTAGGCATATACTTAAAGTTAATTTTAAAGAGAAACACATCAATGAGTCTTTTGCATTAGTATGGTCTACCTGTACTGGCCTGGGGTATGGACATCACAGTAAACTATAAGGATACCACTAGATGAATTAAGGTTGGAATAATCATATTCAATAATGAATCAAGATGGACTGGCTTTAGCTCACCTACCTTTAGTTATCTGTCTCACCTGATCTTCAAGGTGGCATCTAGCAAATGGAGAGAGAGAGAGAGACAGACATCTCATTTTTCTTTCCTTGTCTAAAATGCAATCATCTGAAGATAGCTGGGTTCATTTGCCCTCTAGAAATGTGCAATTCTTTTCCTGGACTTTCAATGGGGTTGAGGCAACCTGCTTAGCCTGAAAGAATAAGGTTAAATCATGCAAATAGGCACTAAGAAATTTTATTGCTAATCTTACAAAGAAGAAGCTTTAGTACTTTTAATTTTTTTGTTGTTGTTGTTGCATTTTCACTGATTTCTGTTTCAAAACTCTTGTGAGAGATGTGGTAGTACGGCTTTTTTGTTGCCAATGCTTAAAGCATTAGCTTGAACTTATTTAAATTCAGCCAACTTGTTTGTTACTGAGTAGGTTGGTTTTCCTGCACAAGCTCGGGGGCAGTCATACTAACCTAACTAATCCCGAAAAGAGAGAACATATTGATCAGTCCAGAATGAGGTGGGGATTTTCTTTGAAATCCGTAAGGTCTATATTTAATTCTGCTTAACTTCTTGAAAACAGATCAACAGTGTGAATGTATATTACTATGCTAGGTTGGTTCAAAGTATATTTCTTTCACTTGTAAATTTGCTATGTGCTTAAAGATATATTAACAATCCTATGATCTGATAAACAGCTCCCCCTGCAGTGCTGTCTTTTACAGTGATACATGTGAATGTGTGTTTTCAGGTAATAGGTTCATCAGTAGCTGTATATTTCTGATCAATAGCTGTATATTCCTGTATTTTCTGACTACAGATAAATCAGATAAAACTGAGTGTTTTGTTTGAGCTGTGGGCTCAGTCCCTGCACCCTGTTCTCCTTATAGCACAAATTAACTAATAAGTACTCAGGAAGACTATTATTAGTCTTGGATTCCTACAAAGTTAGACAGTGACCTTCCCTGCAGCTCTCAATTATGATGCTGATGACAAAACCTGTTCTCCTAGTTAGGAAGAGGAGTTGGCTGCAAAGCCAGTTCCCTAATGCAGCTTTATTTATTTTTATGGGACATTTAATTCCCTGTACACTGCAGGTCTCCAAGAGCAGCAGGTAATGTCCCTGTGCTTGCTCCTGCACTCTCTCTGCAGCTGGCACTTTACTTTCAGATGTTTCCCTTCCACTCCTAAGGGTGAGTGACACTGTGTGCAATATGTTATCTTCTTGAGGGTCTCATGCAACTTCTCGGAAGTTGCACTCAAACTTCCAAATACATCAGGCACCTTGTGTGCCTCCACCAAAGGTAGGTATACTTTCCCACACTTAGGCTTCTTCCTGCTGTTTCCACTACACCATTATGTGATGACGCATAACTCCTTCCCACAGATAACTCAGCCAAAATACAAGACAGCAGTTACATTCCTACTTCCAAGAACCTTTCTTGCTTTTGATCATCCCACCAGTAGTTGCAAATGGAATTGCATAAAGAACATAGATATTAATGTCTTGCTACAGTATGTTTGGGTTTTTTAGATTACAAAATCTGCTGTTGCTTTTTGAAAACTAAATGTTAAATTCTGGAAAAAAGCAAAACAAATTTTGCCTTTCGTATCTGTCTATCTAGACTAGGTTTTGATGAAATTAATACAACTTTCAAAAAATTGTCAGAAGAACCTACTTATAGGACTACTGTGTTCCTAGTGTAAAATAGTTCAAGCTCAGTGGTCCTGGCTGTATCTAGTCCTATAGGCCTTGTACATGCTTCTGAAACCTTAGGTCTTAGGTTTTTCCTTTTTCTAGAGCTACAATTTTTAATACTTTTTATTCTAACAATCCTACTTTTGATTTCTTTGTTTCATATTGCACTCAGTTCTGGGAAAATTTTCTTTAATATAATCATGTCTTCTCAACCGAATAAATATTAGAAAATTGGATAATAGGAGCTTAATGTGGGAATTCCTCGGTACCTGTTATCATTAATGTGATTTGGCAGTGTGCAGCAGAGTATACAAAGACCAGCTGTTATCACAACTGCTAGATTTAGCTTTACCTTTTTTGGTGACAATACAGATCAAGGTGAGACACTTGAAATGAAATGACATAGCATTCCAAAACTGTTTCTTTATCTGCAGGTCAATTCCTTCTAGACAACCCCCCTGGGATTTATCACACTAGTACTTTAATGGTGCCCGAAAGCTTTTGATTACAATATCACGGTACTCCCAGAGTATACAGTGGATTCTTGAAAATAAGGGTACTTTGCATCTGAAACGTCTTCCCTCTCAGATTTGTCATATGATTGAGCCTTTGTGTCTAAGAGCCAAGTGGGAAATGAAACAAAGGAAATAATTGTTGGTTTATAAGTCTTCAGAGAACTACTAAAAAGCCTTTGTAGTTGTTTTTTTTGTTTTTGCTCTCACTCTTTTGTGATCTTCTTGTATGTGTGACACTTTGAAAATGATAGATTATAAATTCATACATAGGTTAAACAAAATTGGCAGAGTTTGGACAGGCTTGACAAATCCCTTCTCCTGCATAAGAATATATAGCTGATAAAGTGAATGATAGTCTGAAGCTTAAAACACTCAATATGGATAGTTATATCTTTATATAGAAAATACTTCATGTACTGTGAGTTGTTTAAAAGTTGTTGACTGTGGTCTCGTGTCAAAGCAAGGTGCAGCTTGGCTCTGCTTCTGAAAGGGCAGAAAGTTCTTCATCTAAAACCTTAGACTGCCACTGAGTTCAAGAGAATACAGTAGTTATCTCCACTGCTGCATCATCTGAAAACACAACTAATATCTTCACTGTGCGGGTTGAACTCACTTAACAGGCTTCTTCAGAAAATACAATCATGCATTGGAAGTCAGCAGGGAACAGAAAGAATCAGAGCCTTATCTACTTGAATTACTATATAAGATGTTGACATCCTGGCCTGATGCATAAGGGTTCATTTCAAAGGAAATCACCTGGCTATATTATAAATGCAATATTAACCCCTCTTCTCTATTTCTGCAATCTGGTCCCGTTACGTATGAGAGAACATCCCAAAGAAGAACGTTAAGTTTTCTGTATTTAAGTTCAGGGCAGTAAGAAGGAAGGATCACATTCACAGGTGAGTGGATTGCCTGCACAGGACATGTAAGTAGGGACATCAGAACTAGAGTTCTGCTCTAATTCTTACAGGAGGGTGACACGGTAATCTGCAAGTACCAATCAAATTAAAATGCATGTAAACACAGAATGCTCTAAACCACAAGTCAGAAGGAAACACTATATTAATTTGGGGTGAAACACTGAATTAATTGACAGATTGACTTCTCTGCCTACTTCAGCCTAAAATATGTTTCAGATCTGAATCTTTCTGTTCTTTAAAGTGTCTAGAATGAAAATCAAATCCAGAAACTGCAATATGTGATGGTGGGACACAGCTCTGACAAACCATTTAAGTATCACCACAGATTTGACCCGTTTAAATGAAATGCTTCAATTTGTAGTAGAATAACTAACCACACTTAGACAACTAAATATATTAATACAACATAACCTGTTAGTTTTTCTCTCTCAAAATCAGTATTTAGAAGATTCAGTATTAGCCAGGGTGATACACACAAATGCACCAAATCCTATTGACTTGGACATACAGGATTTGAGTACTCTACATATCTCTGGTCTACTCATGGGACTTTAATTGGTGGTGACGCTTAATGTATCATGTGCTTAAATTCTTTCTAATATCTGCCGTCTAGAGTAGGTGCCAAGAACTGCTAATTCTGGTCATATGATTTTTGAAAAATGGGTTATTGCTCATTTTAAAAATTAAAACAATGCTTAGAGAACCTGTTATAGTTTAAGTGGAGCTAAGTCTTTATGCCATGTGTGAAAAATAAGCTCGTTCAATGAGTGAAGCAATAAGTTTAATGTAAATATAACAGAGCCCTTATCTGAAACGTGGTATGAATAGAAGTCCTAACATCCATTTATTTTTGAGGTTTTGAAAGCACACAATGAATAAATAAGCAATCTCATGGTCTACCATTTATTTGTTCCTAAACACTTTTTCATACTCTGTAGCAAAGCAGCATTTAGATTCCTCTGAAATTAAGACTATATTGTCTTAAGTCTAGTATAAATAAGAGTTAATACTGGATTTAGAGCTTCCAGGCTGCATTAACAGGAGAGATAATCAAAGAAATGGGGGGAGGGTGTGTGTTAAGGCAGGAAATTGAGGTTGCTTTTCTACAATTCTCTCCTATCTTCTTGCAGTCTTCTCTATTTAGACTGGTTGGTTCCTTGTAGAAGCAACTGGTTTTTTGTTTCTACAGAACCTCACACACAGTTGAGTGGCATACCCTGAAAGACTGTAGCAGAGCTTAGAAACACAGATTTATTGAATACTGCTGTAGTGACTTAGTCAAAGGAGCAACTTATTGCTTAGTATTGCTTAGGGATGTTTTTGCAAACACTACTTTCCAATGGTCTTTTGAAAAAGAACAATGAGGTAGACCCTGAGGAAATTACTAATTATGGAGACATACTCTAGAGATGAACATATGAATCAGACCAGCGTATTTGAGTGTTTTTACACATTTTGAAGGGTTCAAGATCTGGAGTAGTGACCAAAATATAGTTAACTCATCTATAGCAGTTTTGTCTGGCAATTTGTCTTTTTTCCTTTATCTGGCCTTTTGATTTGAGGCAAGCATCTGACATCGATTATTTCATGTGGAGGACAGAGGCACTGGAACTCCTTGGGCAACACTTCATCACCGTATGAAAGCACAGGGAAGTGTGTGAGCTTCATCCAGGTGGACTGTAAATGGCTTTACAAACCAGTGTAGCTGCTACACAGAACAGAACATACAAAAACTGTAACTAGGTAGAAAGGAAAAGGTCCTATGTGATTAAGACCTGGATAAAGATACCTTTCCTTCTGGAGACATCTGAGGTATGTTACAAAACACCTAGAAACTTCACTATTACAGCCAGTGTACTTTGTAGCATCACTTTTGTACTTAACAAAATTGGTGACAGTAGGAATCATCTTGGACTTATGTTAGTAGAAATACTTCTTTTCCCATACTGGGACAGTTATCCTGGGATACAATGTTTTAACTTAGGCAGACTAGGGCACTGTAATTGTACTGTAATAACTGGAGTAGCAAAACTGCAGTTACGTACTTAAGCACTTAAAGCTAATTAGAAATTTACTTTTGATTCCATTGGAAACAATTTTACTTTTTCTCACCTCACTAGTTTTCCAATTGCAAGTCAACCCTTGGGTTGGTACATATGAGGGGGGTTCCTACAGGGTTCAGACAATAGAGACAGAAACTGAGAAACTCCAGAGACAAGAATTGCCAGGTTTTCCTTTGTACCTGTACAAAAAAGTGGATGGTGCTTGTAGGTGCTATTGATGTACAATTAGTATTCAATTTTGACATTAAAAATGCATTAGAGTTCTTAACATCAGGTTTGGGGCAAAAGGCATATTTACTATTGAAATAAATGAAAATATTTGGGAGCAACTTGCCAGAGTCAGGTCGTATTTGGTGAACATAGTTGGCTTAAAGACAACAAAAGCCATTGCCAAACCAAAACAGCTTGAAGTCAGTATGTTTTACTTTGCACAAACATGTATGTAAGCAAATTAAAATACAACAGTCTGGGTTTAAATTGTTCTCAAGAGAGACCCATAAAGGATAGGGTAAATGAAGTACTTAGTGGCTAAACACATAGGGTTAACTAGGCAGACACAGACTCAAGAAGTATATCCAAGTATCTATTATTTTATGAACTTACAAGAGGGGGGAAAAATTCAGCAGGAAAAAAACTCAAGAGTTTTTAGAGCACAGAACAGGCTTATAATCCTTTCTTACAAGTATTTGTACCACATCTTGTATCAAGCTTGCTTAGAATCATTCCTTTCTGGGAGAGAAATCTTTCATATCATGTGTCAGAATAAAATAGCATATCATGACTAGCTCCATTACTATAAAATATGTCAGGAACATGAGAAAGCATGAGTTCCTCTGCTTTTATACTTACGCTTCTCTCTTGTCCTTGCAGGATGATATTTTTATAGCTTGATTTCCACTGAAAGTGCTCTTTGAATATACAGCCATCAGCTTTTATGCTCAACAGCCAATTAGTTTGCTAGATCTAACCAATGCAGTGCTTTCCCACAGCAATCTCACCTTCTGTTCCTTGGACATGTGCTGTTGTATGATGTCCTGGCAGCTGAACCCTGCTGCAGCCAGCTACCACATCTGCAAGGGAAGAAAAGGTGACACTGAAGGGCTGCTGCCACCTGCCTATGCCTAAGTGCCACAGTGCTGTTCACCCAATGGCTATTGCTATGGTATGACCCACAGGGAGAGTCCCAGAATCTGGATTCTACCCCCTCAAATCTGATAAAGTTGGACAGTACAAAAAAGACTTTTTTGCTCCACCGGTCTTGTGTTTTATTCAGTTATTAACTCTTCAAAATTTCAGAGTTCAGATGTGCATCTTGGGACACCACGTACTCCTGTGTGCCCTGATATACTGAGGCAGACTACGCATCAGGCACCAAATACTGCATTGCACTGCAATAGTGGCATGATGATGAATTCTCTTGAAAAAGCCATAACTAGCAGACGTGAGTGATCATGTATTTCTAATCCCGTATGGTGAAAGGGGCACATATGTTGTAGGTCTTAAGGTCCTACAGAAGTCTACAAGCTTTTATTAAAAATCAATATTCACCTCAGCGTCTCTTAATACAACTGGATGCTTACACTTTTAATACAAAAATTAATACCCTGGTGAGTCTCTAGTTAGCTATGTGAATGAAGGTGACTGAAATAATAGGGGTGTGTGTGTGAACTTCTAATTTACTTCCAGCTCTGGCAAAACTTCTGCGAGGTCTTTGCAGAGAGGAACAGAGACTCAGAGATGCAATGAACCCACATTTTAGGGACTGATTAGTCAGTCCTACCTTCCCTTGTTTGGGAAACTTAATAGCAAGTTTCTCAAAACAGTGGCAGTTTTCTTGTCCTGTGTTCCCAGTTCATGCAGGAAACTTGGTTCTCTACTGTTACCAATACTATGCTGTTTAAGATAACACAAGTATGACATTGTGACTGCCTTGATCTAACAGTACTTTATAATCAGTTTGCAGATTCGTTAAACAGTACAGTGCAAGAACTCATATTTGACATACATTAGTCAAACGTTGTATTAATCTCACCGTCAGTTTTCTTCCATAAAAATTAACCAGAAGAGAGTACGCTTTAGGGGCAACTTAAAAGCCATTAATTCAATTTCAGAAAGCCTTTCTGACTTAAAAGTTAATGTTTAAATGTCTTTGTCCTGGTTAGACAGGACATATAATGAAAATATCAATCTGTCTGTTTTAAAGATGTATTTAACATCAAAATTAAGTACAGTTAACAAAAACTATTTAAAAACTAATTCTGCATTGAAAAAAAAAATCCTGTTTTCTATCTAAAGGAAAAGTGCAGCTGGAGAAATAGATGTAGGGCCAGTCTTAGTCAGCGAAGCTCAGACTTCTTGCAATCACAAGTCTTCCAGCAATTGTTTTTATTCTAATTGCTTTGTCATTGCAAGCCTGTCTTTGCCAGTTAAGTATGTTTGGTATTTACTCCAGAAGTTCCTGCCTCATGAATATTTTCATACTTGGTAGCAGCTTTCAGTTTTCAACCCACCTGTCTAGTTCAATTGACCTGAAAGCTTGGTTATTGAATTAGGGAGACCATGACCACAAATTCCTACAGATCCAAACTAATTTGGCTTTGTGGTGGAAATATTGACATTTTAATGTATTTCCTACATCTTTAAAAAAAAAGATATCAGATACCTGGCTGGCTTGACACAGATCAAAGTAAAGTTGCTATATAATTTATAGCAAGCCCATGCATTGTTCAGGTATTCCTGACAGTATGATGACTCAGGCTCAGTATAGATACCAGGAGTCATAAAAATATGATGGGGTTTTGGCCAGTAGGAAAGAACAAGGCAAATCCTTAGAGTGGTGGGATGTTCTATTTTTATTTTTATTTTTAATTTGCCTTTGAATTTTGAAACTCAGTGATTCATAAGCCTTGCCCATTGGTGCTGAATTTTCAAGAGGACTATTGCTTGTTCTTTGGATCTGATGGCTCCATAAACTGTCAAATTTTCCTTAATCCTGTTAGGTGTAAGAGCAAGAGGTAATAAAAACCATATTGCAGTCATTTCTACCTCTCTGGTTGTCTGGGACTGCATCTGTGATATTCTGTAGCAGTGACAATACTGAAATAGTGGCCTAAGGGCTAGCTGCGTACACAATCTTAGAAGACATAAGAGACTTAAAGAGAAAATACACTTAAATGCTCTTCATTGATATTAGAATGCCAAACTGGGAAAACAGATTATTTTGTTAAGCAGCTCTTTGACCAACTCCAGGATTTCAAAGTAGACTCATAAAGCATGGAAAGGCACAAAGGGGGATTTGTAAAGGATAAGGAAAACCAAGGGAGAGCAATTTTTTAAATTATCCATAGAAATAGTAAGATAGTAGTACAGATGTCCAAGGATAGTAGAAGAATTGGGTCTACTGAGGCTCGCCCACTCATTTTAGAATGAAAATAAGGGAAATTAACCTTCCTCTCTTCAAGCTGTCCTTTTTGCAGTACCTAAAACTTCCTGAGCTCTTTTCACATTGCATCAGTAAAGTTCTCCCTAGCTCCTGTGGCTGTTCTTCTAGTCTATCTTCAAGTTAATTGCACAGCTGCAGGAGAGATAGGTATTCTATTAGTCTTCTCCTGCTGCTACACAGTCTGTCATTTTATTGCCTCTTTGATGAATCTCAACAGCTTTAATTGATTTTTAAAAATAGAAGCAGCAAAAATAGGATAAAAACAAAAACATATCACCCATTGCTTTTCCTGTATAGCATACTATAATTGACTTTCAGAGCAGCCAACAGTAATGCTCATGGAAGCAGTTTACCAAGGAATTTCTGAGTTGGAGCCCACTTCTGCAACATGAACAGTTTACCAAGGGGTAAGGTGGGTTTTCTGTTGCTCAAGCACAAAGAGCTTGACTCAGTGGGGGAACGAAGTTCTGTAATCTCTGTTATGCAGAAAGTCAGGAGGGACCTCTCGTTGGTGAATATGATGCTCACATAAGCATGTACAAACAGTAACGTCTGGGAGATCAATTATCATTTAATCTCATTTTTAACTGCTGAAACTTCTGTAGTTCTTAGGAGTCTTACACGCTTCACTCGGGATGTGGGAAGCCTTTAAATTCCTGGGTTCCATAACCAGAAGGGCTGGAGAAGGATGGCTGAAATTGGTCAGCTTTTTCCTACTAGCAGGCTTGTTGTTGTTTGTCTTGATCTTTGTCACCATAATTCCCATTACACAGTGACAAGGTGGAAAAGGTTTATAATGAGGAAAAGCCTGTAGCGAATGAAAGAGGAGGTGAAGACATTTTAAAGTGTACGTGTCTAAAATTATGCAATAGTCTCTGCTTTTGTTTTTGAGAACAATAATGTGGTAAACTGAAATTTGACTAGAACTTCTTGAATTGAAAGTGTTCCTCATCTTTCAGAACTAGACTTGTCTGATAAATAACTGCTTTTATAGCCTTGTTCTAGCATGGTCTACCTGGATGGTACATGTACAGTGAGAAGTGTTACTGTAGGACACTGGAACTGATGGCATAACACACAGTAGGAACAGCATATAATGCCAATAAACACATTCTGAAAGACTGAGCTTGTCTAAATGGGAGCATAATGCAGAAGAAAACATTGTTTCCCTTTTAATTGTACAGGTAAGTTGCAGTGCTTATTAATAAAATACTAAGCCACAAGAGGATGTGTTTTATTGCTCCAGTAATAGCTGCTTTGAGTATGTTGAGAAGTAACCTTGGCCCATTGCTTCCTCTTAGCTGATAATTAACTAGGAGGATCATTACAGCTTAGATTAAATTTACCATCCTCAGAAAGCCTTGCAAATAAGACAAATGTAGGGTTGGAAAAGACATTATTGCTCATGAGATGATGTGGCCTTCTGCAGAAGTTATTGGACTGGGAGCTAAGAGACCTGACTGCTGTAGCTGCCCCAGGTACAAATTTCTGTTCTTGCAGGGTATTCCACTTTGAGTTTAGTTACCCTCTTTCCTTCCAATCATTTGTTTATTTTACCTATTTATACCTTGGTCTGGCCCTGTAGCAAAACAAATCTGATAGACACAGTCCCGTTTGGGCTGTCAGAAAATATGTATCTCTGTGAAGAATGAAGGGTGATCAAAGTGTATCTGCCATAAGCTAGTACATGTAAATGATCTTCAAGGAAGCTTTGCTTGCTTCCCATGTATATTTCTGGGGTCTGGTAAAGGCTTGGAAATGAAAAACTGTACAGGAATTTCTATCTGTTTCTCAAAATTCTTAAAGCTAATGTAGAGTTTAAATAAAGTAATGAATAAATCTCAGATGCAATGGGAGATGCACATATTTCTAGACCCCAGCTAGTCTGGCTAAATTTTCTCTGGCTGATACAATTCAGAATAGTGCTGGTAAGCTTGTGCAATGCATAGTTTATACTTAATTTCAGATGGATTTCATTTGATTAGCTTTGAGAGAGAATAAAACAGCCACAAAAATTCCACACAATGAACAGCAATGTTCAGAGCTCTGACGGCTTTTCCTCAGCATGCTGCTTTGATTCATGAGGTCCTCAAGCCAAAAAGCTGTCTTGTTCTGATTCCTGACAAACAGTAATCAACCTAATTGTCTTTGGACAAGTATGCAAAGTTCACATTATGCTAAATTCATTCAGGTGATGAATATGGGCTGATGTACAAAGGAACATTCCCTTAAAGACCATGTTAGGGCCTTGCAAAAGTCCAGTGTGAAGGGCGGTTGTGGCATTGTCTGCTTTTATACAGAAGTAATGATATTTGTGGTACTGATAAGGAGCGTGGTGCTTAACTCAGAATACTGTTGCTGATGATCCTCAGAGAAAGCAGGATAAGCATCCCACTCCCTCTTCTGAGTGTGTTTTAGCTGCAATAGCTGGAGAACTATTTGGCAGATCATGGAGGAACTCATGGAAGTAAGCAGTTACAGTCTATTTTCAAAATTTGCAAAATCTCACCAGGCACTTGTGTGTGCTGGAGTGCCTGAAAGTGCACATGTAAAATAAATTAGTACAAAAAAGTGGGGAAAAATTATCCTCAGTCCATGATGCAGCTGACCTATCATATTGCTGGGCTGTTTGGAAAGGGACATTTGTTCTGAATCACCTGTATCTAGTGACTAACCAGTTCTTTTCCTTAAAGTCTACCTGTCTAGATCTATTAGATAAAATAGTGGACGGCGATATAAGTTCTGTCACTTTCTGCTGCAAGAAACTGAGTGTGTCAGCCTCTTGGCACCAATGTTCTTCATCTGGCAGCTAGGGAGAATACCAACTTTGTTGTCACTTACCTTTTTATTGTTTCCAAAGTATTCTGAGGTTTAGTGATCAGAGTTCATTGGATTAAAAATAAATTAAAATTTCAAAAAGCAGATTAAATAAACAAAAGCCAATTAAAAACTAGAGTAACAAGGCTTTACTGTGCATTGGAATCAGAGGAGCACAGGGCACCTGTTATGCAGGGTTTATGAACAAAGGCTATTGATGGTTAGAGTACTGCCTTCTGCATCATGTGTGCAGAAAAGTGAGTTGGAATAAGCAGAAAACATTAGATTCCCTGTCTTACTGCTTAAATATCAGGAACAAAACTTTACGTTCATTCCAGACAATACATAATTTTACACTGTTAGCTGAGCCAGGACTTCTTCGCTTTTCCTAAAGCACTGAAGTTGAGAGGAACATGCAGTTCAAAAGGATCATGGGTAAAGCCAATTTGAGTAATATTTATTATGAATCTACCCTTTTAATTAATGATTTACTTTTATTTTTTTGAATTAATCTGAACTTCCAAATGCTGAGTATTTATAAACATTTGTGGATTTGCCCAAATGAACAGATTTCACCTGAGGGTAATTTACAGACTGTTTGTTTTGACTATACTGTAGTCATATGCATATGGTTAATCTGCTGATTCCAGGATATTATGTCTACTCTGTGTTTTGCTGATTGATGGATTTTAAACAGGATAATAATAGAACTATCATTTATATTTGTATTAGTGGAACTTTCAAGAGTTATGGAAACTTAAAAAAAATCTTACAGGTGTCTACAAATTCATAAATGATATAATCAAATTGTTGAAGCCTGTGTTGAATTTTATTGCTCTGTATCATAACAATCTCAGGGCTCTTCTTCACAGGGCAATTATGACACGCTTTTTCAAATGGTAGTTGCGTCCAAAAGCCATTAATAGCTTTCCATCTATTAGAGATTTGCCTTTTAGTCATTATCAGAATCAGGCTGTTAACAGCCATGTTTGGGTGTGTGAATAAACTTACATTTGCTAAAGATGTAATTGAAAGGGGTATAAACCTATTCACAAAATCAGACAGATATTAATACCCATTACAATTTTCAAATCAAGAAAATATTTCCATAAGAGTTCAAATAACTTTTTTACCTCAAAAAAAAACCAACCAAAACCTAAACCCACCTTGTCAATTTTTTACTTTGAAACAATTATTTAAGATTGCCAAAATAGTCTGGGCTTGTTCCCTTAAGAGGAAAACAAAGAAAGCTTAAGAGCTGTGAAAGGTATGTTTGGATCAATTGTTTCAGGTTGTTGTAAACAGTCTTTCTTGCTTCACTTTTTTCTAGTCAGACAAAACATTAATTTTATAGAACTATTCCCTGCATTTAACTGAAGAATGATAGCTTCAAAATTGTAGGTGAGTTTCATTCACTTTAATTGTAATTTAATTGTGAAAGGGCTTAACTGTTTGCTCAAAAGATTCAGCACTTATTTTGTGCCTAAAGAAAAAAAAAACAAACTGGTCAAGGCAAAAGGAGATCAGTGAGGAAGTATGACCTGTGCTTCCCTACCCTGCTTGACTTCATTTATGTAAGTCGTCTTGCTTTCACCAGAATTTATTTTTTCTGAAGTAGAACAGGTTGTTATAGCTCATTAAAATGTATAAGTATATAATCTCTCTTGCTGCTTTCTGAGAAATTCAGTGTCTGCTGCATAAATTAACGCACCTACACCTCAGGAATGGATAGGATGAAAAAAAGTAGTACAAGATTACTGACTTTGGAGAGAAGATTGGCTGGAGATGCTTTGCTTCGTAATGCCTGCACCAAGCTAAAGACAGTTTGTCATAAAACCATCAGGTGCCAAGTCATTAAACCTTATTTTATTGAGGCAGATAGATTCGTGGGATGCCAAAAATAAGTATGAGGTAGGTACATGTTATTAGATCCATTTCATAACAAGATAAAAGTAATGGAGAGAGTATTTTCAATCAATTCTGAGATAACTACTTCAATGTAAAGAAAAAAAATACTTTGTCTAGTCAAGGTAAATACCAGGTGCAGACCAACGAATGCATTAGTCAACTAAGTGAAAGTTGAGTGAACACCTAGTATGTGAGGAATTGAGGGTGAAGGAAATATATTTCTAATTTTTGCTGAAATTGAAATGCTGAGGAAATTTCATTTTGGAAACTCCATGACATAGTGCCTCTGGAAGGAGCTATGCTCTCCTTACTGTCACAGTTGTTCTTCCAATTGATGTTCTCATCAGTGTTATTTCTTTTTTTTCCTGACCTGTCCTACCAAGCCACTGAAGCACAGCTAACATATTAGCCATTGCCTTCTTCCTTCTTCACTCAGGGACAGCTCAAGCTCATGCATGCTCTGATACTATTATAAATTAAAAATGAATGTGTGCATGCTTCCATGTCATTGGAACTGGGAGGCATAAGAACAGCCATTGATTCAACAGAAACACTCTCAACCTACAAGTCTGGCAATCCCTTTGACAAATTATTGCCACCAAAGGGAAGCATGGCTGCGTTTGTGGTTTTTTTTTATTTTTGGGGTTTTTTTTTTTTCTTCTTCCTACTTTGCTCCTCTGTATTCACCTCCGCCACTTACCACTTACTTATGAGAAGTAAATCCATTGCCTTTGGACTAGACCAGTTTTTCTGGAAGGTGGATGTCTTTCTGGGGAAGCTGCCTTCACCTCCCACTACTCTATGTGCAAGGGCAAGATCATTTACCACCCCTTCCTCACTTCCAGGTTTACAAGCTGACTACAGTCATTATGCTCAGTATATCCTGTTTGCTCTATGAGAAGCTTTGTATTTGCCAAGTAGCATCTCTGTCCTTAGTTACGGTTAAGCAAACTGGGATTGAGTTTGAGTGACACAACAAAGGAAGAGTGTGTTTAACCCCTCTTCATGGCACAACTATCCTGAGAATACAGGGCTAAGGTGGAAGCTAAGTAGGACCTTATTGAAATATTGACATCACCTCACTGCTGGAAGCACGGCAGCAAGTGTGCATTTCATATGTTAAACCATCAAGTTTCTATCTACTGAGCAAAACTCACTTCCCTGTGTATTATTTCTTTAGAGCTGATGTGTGGCTCTGCTTCTCCTGCTGCTTTTAATCTCCTACTGACACACACGTGATAAGGGCAGACATGATAAAAGCTAAGACATGTCACTGGAGTGTTTCCTGGACTTTTGTAGCCAGGAGTTGTGAAACTGTTAACAGTGTTTGGCTAGATTTCTGTGTTGGGTTTTTTTTGACAGAAGTTATGTGTAATTTTCAGGCATAAGGTGTAGCACCATTTTGCTTTAGACCTTGCATGTATTCATGTCTATTCAAGAGTCTGAAAAAGTAATCAGTGTTATCATAGTCTGAATTATGATGTTACCAGTGTGTTTTAGCAAGAGTGACAAACTACCTCAAGAGAAGTCCAGCGCTGCAATATCACAAGTGCTGGAACATCAGCCAATTTCTCTGCAGCAAGCTTGCATGGCAAGTACTGTGCTTGGCTTGGAAAGAAGAATCTAGGCGCTGGCCTCAGCTTCCTCTGTAGGGAAAAGCTCTGCCTGCACAAAGCTCCAGGGAAGTCAATGTGGTTTTCCACAGGCAAAGATGAACCACCTGCTTGCAGTGACTTCCAAGTCCAAGGTGTCAGGCTGCTCCTGGAAAAAAAAAGTCAGAATTGTAACTTCAATTTATGGGCACTCTGTATACATATACCTGTACTTTAGGCAAAAATTTGTGTACCTAGATTTCTGTATAAATCAACAATTAGTCATGCTTGACAGATAGTAAATAAGCAGATGATCTGATTTGAGTGAATGTTTGTGGAAAATACTGATGTGTTGCAATCTATATACATTCCTTTCCAATGAGGAATGCTGCCCGAGTCTAGAGATAACTACTGTGCCATAAAAAACAAAGTTCTATAATAATAAGGAAATCTCCATGTGATGTTCCTGAGGCTGATTGGTAATACTAACTGGAATTACAGAGTGAATGAAAATGCAATGTGGTCATTATCTGCCTGGCAGCAATGCCAAAAACCAGTGGAGAAGATAATATCAGGGCTGGGACACTGCTGCTGAAGTGCTAGACTGGTACAAAGGAGATGTTGATTCTAAACTTGCTGCTGCTTTGTTCTTGGTGATCATAGGCAAGTGAGTCCATCTGGTTGTATGTCAGTTTACCACATTTGAAAAGCAGATATTAGTACAAGCTTCCTTGGGAGTCCAATGTAGCTGGATTTCTATACAGGGAAAATGCTCAATATTAATGGTGGTGTTATTGCAAGTAATAATGGCATGGGACATGGCATGCTGAGAGCTCTACCCACACAGACTACCTGTATTCAAGTAAGGTGTCATTTCTTCATTTTAAGTAGATCAATTTTCAAAGCTATTCCTTGAAGTTATACTTTTCTTAGGGGCCAATAAAACTATGATTCTTGATGTGATAGGTTACCTTAAATCTAGAGCTAATTAGGACACAGCTAGTAGTAACAATTTCCTGTACTTGCTAGATTTGCTTCCGAACAGATTATTGCAATTTCGTTTATGGTCTATCTTGAAATGGCTATGCATGTGGGAGTGTGATGCAGATGATACAGTATGTCTGTGACTACACTTCTGGACCTAAGAGAACCCCCAGCACCTCTCCACTTCCATGCCTGGGTGAGACTCCATGCATAACATCTGTTCCCATACCTCTCTTCTCTGGGAAGGAGAGCAGAGTGCACAGGCTGGGCAGGAATCCGTGGCATGCTCCTGCCAAGCCTGCAGCTTTGACAATCAGGACAGCAGGGACCACCATGCTCAAGATGAATATGTGGAAAATGAAAACAATTTCCAGTGCAGGAAAAAAGATCCCACTCTTTCTTACTGGATTCATGTAACTGCATCGTATCAACATGGAAAAAATTCTTAAGAAAAAATAATTGTGGGAAGGAGTTTGAAAGGAGATAATTTCTGCAATGACACGCCTCCCCAAACCACAGAGAAAATGAGTGACTTGGATTATCCTTCTTAGGGTGAGGACTTTCTGGCTTCTGTGCAAAACTCTTTCTGCAGCCAGATGACAGAATGGACCGGACCAAATACCTAACTAGTTGACAATTGTCTCCCATGATGCCAAGCAGCAGAAACTTAGGAAAAGAATATAAAAAATACAAATACTAGAGTGTATTCTCTAACAATACGCAGGATCTATGATGGATCCCAGCCATCATCCCCTTTGCCTTTTTGACCTCCACAGCATGATGACAATGTCTGTGGGATGAACCGAGTAACATCAATGCTATACCCTGACACCCTTGGCAGCAGCTACCTCTGCAATTGCTCTTACCAAACCTAATGTACCCATAGAAATTAGGGATACTCCCTTTATGCTGGAGGGCTGTAAGAAAGCAGGGCATCCAAGTTCAGTCTGTTTCTTCATACCTATTCCAGAGATTATTCTTGAGCATTTGCTGTGTGGTTTCAAGTTAAGGGATTAAACTTTCTCCTGAGGCAAATAGGTTTAGCTGTCTTTGATATCAGTGGAAACTGTACTGGCTGACCTCTTTGTTGAACTTAGCTCGTATGATTCTTACATACTCAGAGAATACTTTCACCTCTCACCCACCTACACTGTGATCCTGAATGGCAAATTAGGAAAGAACAGTTTCCTACAATGCACTTTTCTGTCTCTTTAGGATGACAATTACCTTGTTATGCAGTGTTCTCAGATTTTACATGCAGCAAATTACACTAAGCATGGGTGTGAGTGAACCAGTTACATTTCTGAATGCTATGTAACTACTGTAGTCCCTTATTAAGCATGCTGAAAATCCATGTGAAATAAATTAGAGGGTATATTGTGTATTATTTTGGAGTTTATTATATCAAAGCCTCCAGAGAAAAATATTTTCCCCTACATCGCAACCTTGCCTTTGAATAACCTTACATTTGTATACCTTCCTACCTTTGACTGACCTCCTTAGACTTCTAGTGATACACATATACAGTAATACATAGAATTTCTATCTCTCTATACTCATCTTCTTGGCTGAAATGGCTATTAAGAAAAAGCTCAAAAAGGGATATAACACCTTTGTTTCTCAGAGATGGTCTCAGTCATTTACTGAAGACCATCTACATTTGCCTGCAAGCAGAATAAGCTGCCTTTGTACTTTCTCACAGATAACAGCAGTGAATAATTTGATGATAATTTCATGATCAGTAGCTTTATTCCCAAGTAATTTTTTAGGATTGTCAGTGTCAGGGTCTTTTGGCTGCTCAAACTTCTGCTGGAAGCCTGGTTAACTCCAGCTTTCCCTGAGCTACAGGGCTGCAAATCTCCACTGCTCTACTGAACCTGCTGCAGCTTTCATGCAACCCTGTGGTTAAGATGATGCACGCCTGCTAATGTATATTTTGTGTTCCTTTTGGCCCATTTTTTCCTGTGTAGTATGGGCCAAAAGAGGCAAATGGATGTCTGAGAAGAAATCTCATACTCTGTGTGAAACTGGAGTGCCAAGGAGGTTTAAAGTGCTGTCTGGGATATGACA
>RSEF01000013.1:3401488-3454839 GCA_003993805.1 Himantopus leucocephalus | reverse complement strand
GTTTACCTTAGTGTTTGGAAATCTGTGGTGTAGGTGGCAGAAATATTATTTTACACCTGGAACTCATGCACCACTCTAAACCCAGAAATCCAGATGAGGCGGATTTGGAGGCAGCAGGGACCCTGCTCCTCTCTGCCCGCAGAGGTCTGAGGAGGGGCGGCCTCAGTGCCCACCACCCCGTGTCTCAAAAGGCAGCATCTGAGCGCTTGCCTGGCTGACTTTGGCCCTGTGGAGCATAATAAAGGAAAGAGCAAAGACTTACGAGAAACTTACAGAAAAATTTACCTCAAAGGTTGTGTGATGGAGGCCACAGCTGATGTCTGTGTAGGGCTGGTGGCAGCCCTGGAGGCCTCCCGCCACCTCTGCGAGCCAGGGACAACCATCTTTGTGAGCTTGTACCTGCTTTCTACAGAACGTTTCCTTTGACGGTTTTTTGAAGTTTTCAGCTAGGGATAATTAAATCTGAAACAAATTGAAATAGTGTTAGCTGTTTAAGGCTAGAGGCAACTCAGTGCACAGCAAAACTTCCAGTGCTTGATGGCTCAGCTTGGCAGTGACAGCCCAGCCGCGAGCTCCACGGTGACTGTCACCGAAGTCAATTTGTCCGTACATTTCTTTTTTATGTGCCGAAGTACCTTTTTCTGAGGTAAAACGAGGCGTGGCGAGGCCTCTCCGAGCAGCGCTCGGCGGCTCGCGCCTGGGCTGAGGGGCCCGCTCGCGCCTGAGGTGAAGGGGCGGTTCGCGCCTGAGGTGAGGGGCGGCGCGGGCTGCCCCTGTGAGGGAAGGGCGGGGCGGGGGAAGGAGGGCGCTTCCAGCCGCGGAGGACCGGCGGCCGCCTCTCTCACAGCGAGGTGAACCCTTTGGCAAAGCCCTGAATTTTGGGCATTATCGTTGTTCCCTGAAGCGAAAAGCTGTCTGTTGCGCTTGTTTCTGAGTAGAGGCAGAGGGCTGTGCCGTCGCTGCGCTGAGGTGACGGCTGGCTCCGGGGGGCTTTGTTAGAAACAGGGCTGATCGAGTCACCTAACGAGTGGCAGCTGGGTGTGAGCAGAAGCCTGAGGTAATCTGCTTCATAACCCACCCCGGAACAAGAAAATACAGCGTTTTGGGGGTTGTTTAAAAACATTAGAGAGGACTTCAGCATGAATTAAAGCCTAAAGGTGCCCGACTCTACCCAGCGCTCAGGTGGGGTCAGAAGCTCTGAGGCACCTCCACTTTCCTGCTTTATTCAGAGTATTCCAGGCACACAGCAAAAAAATTGACTGGACTGGAGAAGCCAGAGCTGTGGCCGTTGCTAGGGGATAAACTCACAGTACAGCAAGAGGGAGCTTTGCGAGCATCGGGCGAGCGCAACCTGAGGTGGTGTACAAAACGCCAAGGTCTGGAACAGGGGTGTGAACACGAGCCCTGCGGGCTCTTGCAGGCCGACTGGCACATCCCTGAGCGCTGAGCAAGTAACCAGCTGCACAGCATCTAAACTGGTAAAATTAAAAGAAAAGAGACTTTTTCTGGGCACAGCTTTGCTTTCCTACTTCTAGCAGATTTTGTGAAAGAATACTCTGCAGCCTTCTACATGCAAAGTGAGAGTACAGCGCTGGTAGAAAAAAAAAAAAAAGTGTTATTTTCTGGTTCCCTTGAGCCTGTCGAGAGTACAATTGACAACTTAATTGAAATCAGCTGGAAAAGAGCCCCAAGAAAACGGTCCTCAAACAGCAGCCTCTTTTGTTTGCAGCAGTCACCACCCTGTGACTCCAGCATTAATTGCTGCATTACCAGCGTCCGGCGTGGCAGCCTGCAAGGGCTGGTGAAGCAAAGCCCTCCTCCTTCCCTGCCTGCCTGAGGTGTTGCCTCTGCTTAGCAACTTCCATCAGGGCGTCGCGGCAGCCGAGAGGCTGAAGGGGAGAGCTGTGCCTTTAACAAAAAGGGATGCAAATTTCTCCTCCGCAATCTTTCCTGGTAGCTTCAGAGAGGCAAACCTCAGTGCAGAGACTGGGGCTCTGTGCGTGAGAGCAGAGTTTTGTGCATTGCACACACCGTCATCTCAACTTTGTAAAGGACTCGGTTTTTTATTTTATTTTATTTTATTTTATTTGTTATTCCTGGACTTTGTAAGAGAGAAGAGCCTTTCTACCCGTTTGAACCATGAGTAGCTGTTCAAAGAGGTGCAAGCATGGGATTGTCAAATTTGCCCAGACTATTTTTAAGCTCGTCACAGGCACTCTCAGCAAAGGTAAGAGAAAACATTTTCGTTCATACTGTTGTTTTGTGCTGTTAGCTTTGTTGGGGGGGGAGTTTTGTAGCCCTTAAGGAGACTTGTGATAGAGTTTATTATCGTCTTTTCTGAGGTGCTCTGGTTTAATTTTGGGCATTGGCTGCTCTGAAAGAAGTTGCTGTGTGCAGTTAAGATTGGGGCTATGCTATAAAGCCTTATATAATTGTTTCTAACTTGTGTAGTTTGTAACCTGTATTTGTCTGTTTGCCATGGTTTGCAACTGTAGCAGCTTATTTCAGTGTGTTTGGAGATGTGTTTCTGAAAGCAATTGATGTGCGGCTTCAAAAATTTAAAGACTTCATAACTGTCAGGAATCCGTACTTCTCTCATTTTCTACTTTTACACTTTTTGTGCTTCTGCTTGTTTGAAGCATGCGTGTACCTTGATTCAAAATCTAGGTCGTTACTTATCACATGCATTTGAGTACCTTTTGTTTATCTATGTTTTGCTTGTCACCTGCACCCTGTGTGCCTTACCATGTGCAGGTGGAACAGTACCAAACTTATTTATGCTGTCTTCTCAACTAAAAGCAAACAGTAAACAAAATAAATCCTCTATTCTTCTTTGTAAATCTAGTAGTTCCTGTGATGGTGCACTGAGGTAAGTTGTTACCTTATTTTTGTTGGTCATTCCTTTTGTAATGATCCTTCTCGGCACCACCTATGGCAGCTGATTAAATGACTATTGGTGATCCGTTTGGGAACTCCTGACAATAGTAAACAATGTTATGCCTGACTGTTGTTTGCCTGTTGAAATGTGGGCAATGTTCAGGTGAGGGTCAGACTTCTCCAAGTTTTGTATGTGTTTGGTTGGAGGGGGTGTGATTTTTTGTAATTGATAATACAGTTCAGCCTAAATTATTAAGGGAGAGATTTGTATATGGCTGGAGAGTCTCTGTTACGATGCGCTGTTTTTGTTTTAAATAAAAAGTCTGAAGCTTTTTTTAAGGTGTTCATAATCAAGGAGTAAAAAAGAAGCATTTATTTTTCAGATAAGTTTAGAATTCTCTGAGGTGTGTGGATGTGTTGGCTGTCTGGAGCACATGTGCCCCTGAATGAATTTTAATGCTTAAGTGGTTTCTTAGGCTAAACTAAAGCAGGTTGAGAGGACTTTTAAAATAGCAAATGTGAAAGTGCCAAGAACTGTTAAGTGCAGCTTCCTTTTGTAGAAACTGGGGAAATTTACTCAATGTGTCTCTCTAAAAAAGAAATGTAGTTCTAAGACAGCTTTTTCATATTAACCTTCCTGGCTTTCAAAAGAAATCTGCGTGAGAAAATGTCTATTTCACATTGGTTGTTTTTAGAATAAAAATTGGTATAAAATTGCTTATTTTTGTATTTAATTATTCTTTTTCCACTTCCCCTCTCCTTGCACCATCATCCATAGGCTGTCAAACAGCAGCAGAGGAAAGATTAAAAACTTGTAAAAGTCTGTCACAGAAAAGAGCTGTCAGATGTTGGTTATAATTCATGATTAATGCCAAGATGTCTCTTTAATATTAAAAACAAAAAAGAAACTCACAGAAGAAAATATAGCCAAAGAAATTACTAATTATCATGGTAGGGAAGAGAAAGTAGCGGTAGGATGCCGTCTGCGAGACCTTGTAGTCTACATCATATCAGTATGTTGTATTTGGTGTACTTTATTTGTGCTTTTTTCAGGAGATAATGGAACATAGGGTGTATACGGCTATATTCACAAGTGATAGTCAATAAACTTGGTGCTGTTTGCTTGAGCTCCCCTTAAGACAAGGGGAAACCTGTGTTCTGGTAGTGTTTCCCCATGTGCTCATCTAGAGCAGCTCATTTAATGGGGAGTTTTCAAGCAGACCTTGTGCCTCTACTACTTGCCTTGCTTTGGCAACATTTGAGTCTGACATTAGAACAGTACTATACAGACAGCCAGAAATGAGAGTATAAAACGTCCAAGACTTGCTCAACTCCCCCCACCTCGTTTCTTCTGAAAGATGCCAGCATTGTGCTGTCATTGTCTTTGCAGCCAATGCAATGGTATCATACAGTTTTACCCACATCTTTCCTGTCTCATTTCAAGCTGCTTGGTTTAGATAAGAGTGGCTTCCTAGGATTCAAAGACTTTAAAACTCTGATCAACTTTTTTTTCCTACTCAGCTGATTGTGTTTTGAACTGGAAGAACCAGATTCAGGAAGGAATAAACCACGTGAATTAATTTGTTGCGCAGATATCAAAGACCTGCTATAATTAAAATAAATGTTTCCATATCATTACCTATGAAGCCCATAACTAGAAAGGAAATTATTAGAAGTCTTGCTCAGGAGTGTTGATTTTAAAAAAAATAAAGTCTAGAAGATTGTTTGTATATTTATCCCAGAGCTTATTGTTTAGTATTTCTTTTACTGAAACTTCTGCATGTAAAACCAAGAAATAGAAACTGTTGTATATTGCTATTATTATTGCTTTTTAAACTTATGCTGTATACATGCTCTTGAATATTCAAGCAATATCCCCTGTGTTCTTCATCCCACTCCTGCCTCATTTCCTTCATACTGTTAAATGGTTTTTTTTTAAATTTTTACTTTAAACACTTTTTACAAGGAAAGTCCTTTGTGAGGCACCAGATTCGTTCTCTTCTTATGCTTCCATCTTTCTAAGGGTTATTGCAGTGGGAGATATTCCACAGTTCAATGAAATGTAATCCTTAGCTGCACTTTATGGCTTTTGCTTGTCTTAATAATAGTATTTTTCTTTCCTTTTGATTATTTACAATAGTATAATGAGACTGCCTGAGCTGCATCTGTAAAGTCCTTCCTTTTGCAACGGGGTGTGACGAGACAGCAGCCTCTCCTTGCAGTCAGCAGCAAGGGAGTAGGCACACCTGATACCACTGTGTGGTCACCAGCCTGTTTGGTATGTCCTGATTTAAATCTGCAGCTGCAGCAAATCTATGAGGTTGTAAGCCGAGAAGTTCATAGCTGGTACCTCTGCAGAGCTGGACCAGCGAATTTTGCCAGCTTCCCTCTTAGTGCTTTCTTATTTAGAAAACCTTAGTAACAGAGTAGTGGTCTCTGCTGATGTGCAAAAGAAGGCCTGTTCCAGCAAAAGCTTTGTGTAGTGAGATGTATGCATTACAGAAAACATGCTGGGAGAAGCATGTCCTTTTACAGCTAGTGGGAGCAGAATAGCTCCCTTATTCTCCTTCTTGGCTTCAATGGGGGTCCAGCGCCTGCAGGGAAGGGTCCAGAAGAGTCTTCTGGGAGTGAGTTACTGTGGTGATGGACAGTGTGTGAGCAGCAGCACCTTCACCACAGTTGCCTTAAATGGGGAGCGGGGAAGGTTTTATGCGAGGTTTGAGTGTCCTTTCATGTTACCTCTGCTGTGGTATGTGAAGTGGTGGTTCATCCCCCGTGCCCTGGGAGCAAGTAGGGGTGGTAAGAATGAGTTTGTTGGGGAGTTCCTGTTGAGCAGAACGATTAAACAACAAGTGTGTGAAGATATTGCTGATGTCACTAAAAACCTAGTACAGGAGGGCCTTGCTGAGTGACCAAAAATGAAGCTGGAGTGAGACCTCTTGGATTTCTATTAATGTGTTCTAATTATCAACACAAGAAAAGCAAGATTATTTTAGGGACCAACTCTTTCAAAATGTTCCTTTGAAAAAGCAGATAAGCTTCTGCAAATTAACTACCCTTTCACCTCTGTTCCCTAGCTGCCCGTCTTTTTGTTGTGCTATTAAAATGCTTGCCAAAGGCTCTCATTTCTGTTTTCTTGCTTCTCCCATCTCTGTTCTGCAATGCAATTCATCTGGAACTGGTAATTTGTCCACTTTTCATAGTTTTAATTGCCTAATTATCTGTTCCACTGCAGTGATAAAGTCTTCAAACATCTTGCTCTCCTCAGCCTCCCCCAGCAAGAAAGGAAAGTGTTCTGAGTGTTTTACAGCAATGTGGTCTGTTTTGCTGCTTCTTTGTGAATCCAAATTAGCTAATCTTCTGAGAAGTTGTGTGAGATGGTAAGGAAAGTGCACGGTCCTTTTTAGTCGTACACAGGCTCTGTCTCCTCTCCGTGGAAGATAATCTCGTTCCTTTGGAGCATACTGACACTACATTAGGTTTGTCTTCATGACTCTAGCCTCTGAAAATGCAAGCGTAGGGTAAATGTTGCTAGGGGCCCTAAAGACACAGGAAGGTTCATTGCAGTTGTTCAAGTGATGCCAGGGTTCCTACACCTGTGTGATATATAAAAAGATATTTTGATTCTCCTGCTTCTGTGTAGCCCATCTTCACCCCTTGAATTCTGGCTACTGCCTTCAAATTTAGAGAAGCTGTGATTCAAAGGGCTCTTGTAAAAGTTCTTAGGTGTCAGTTCTCTCTTTATAAAACTTTTCCGAGTGTTTTAAATGTTCTTTACTAAGGAAAGTGGTTACAGAAGCCGGGTGAATAATGTGCTTTTACAGAGTGGGGTTAGAGCTTGTCCATGTTTTCCAAATGGTCCCCAAAAGTAGGTGAGAGTTTCTGTACATAAAATGCTGGTGTAGAGCCTCAGTTAGAGAGGGGCAGCCACTATGAGGGGCAGAATAACTGTCTTCATTGTGCATGTTTGAGAAGAATCCACAGCTACTGAAGCTTCACAGTTCAATACCTGATCCTAACTCTATTCAGTGAAGCTCTCCAATTTCATTGCATGGCTAGTAGGAACTCTTGCATGGTGTTTCTGTGGCTTTTGGTTTGCTTTTTAAAAACCCAGCATATCTAGTTATATTTTCTCCATGTTGATGAATCTTTGAGCCACTAAGCAAAATATAGCTTTCTTCAGCATGTTACACATATTAGCATGTCTAGCAAAAATTAACTGCAAATAAATCTAACTGTTCTACAAAGGCAGTACTATTTGAGCAATCTGAATATTATGTACATGCATTCCACTCCGTCTTTCATCAGGAGCAAGATGCATTTTAAGAACTGAAAGTGAGAGGAAGTGGTAATACTCTAGTCTTCCTTCTAAAACTCTTCATAAACCTCTGCTTCTAGAAACTAAGACCTCTGCAAACCCATGGCTGCATGTGTGCAAGGAATTTATTAAGAACCTAATTGTTTGCAATGTTGTAGCCCCAAAAGATAAGTTTATAATGTTACTTATTCAGAAAACAAGAAAATATTTTCTTATCCCCTGGGAAACTATTCAGGAAGGGGTTTTTTTAATGGTGTTTTGCAATTAACATGTGTCTGTCATGTCTGATAGACAGGAATATTGTGAGGAATATTGTGTAGATATGATATCGGGGTCAAACCAGGTTCTCTTCTGGCATCTAAACTAACAGTATTTGGTATAACAACTGTGATATTTCTACTCTGAATGTGTTCCAAAAATACAAGGCATATCAGTTTAATGGTCCAGGTCTGTGTTCAGGACTATAGTAATAGACAGTTTCTCTAGAGAAAATTTGTATAGAATTTTTTTTCCATAACTGATGGATTAATCTGCAAATTCTCTAATAACAAAACAATTTTTAAAAAGCAGTAATCAAGTGAGATTTGGAACAACTTACAAAAATTTGGTAGTCTATTGTGTGTGTGTTTTTTGGTTGGTGTTGGTGTGGAGTTTGTGGCTTTTTTTCCTCCCTTTTTTCTTTTCATAACTAGTGGGCAAGACAGGAAGTATGCTGCTGGCAAATGGGCTAAGGCATTTATACCCATGCCGTAGCTATACTGATATGCTAATTGATATGCTAATTTGCCACATAGGTTTTGCCATTTAAAATGGTGCAAAATGAACATGCCACAGTATATTTTGACCTAATGGACCCTATTACCGTCCAACTAATGAATGGATTTCAGTGTAAATGGATAACTTTTGAAGATGGCTTGACATAAGTGGATAGTAACACATATTAAATCATCCTAAAATTAGCTTAAATTAGCACATGAAGTGTAATTTTAAGATGAAGTTTTATCTCCAGTAAGTTATCCCTAATAGCACAATACTAAAGGGTGACAATAAGGTAACTCTTGTCTGTCTTTTCTGTGCTCAGAAACTAGTCTTGAGCTGCAAGTCAACTCTGTTTGTTTTGGGAGTGTTTTCAAATTTTGATCACCTTGGTGCTAACAACAAAATATGCAGTGGTTTTTGTGCTCCGTGCTGGGTGCGTGCTAAAGTTAACAGGTTTCCTAACCAGGAATCCCATTGTTAGGGACACAAATGAAATTCTGTTCTGACATTTCTTTATGGTGGTATTTGTGGGATTCCCGTTCTTGGACCTTTGTTTTTGTTGTTGTAATATGATTAGTTGTTTTTGTTGTTTTAACATGGTTAGTAAAGCTCATAAATGCTAATGTAATAGAAAGTAGGCATGGAAAGGTTTTAACTATGGCAGCATTTAAGCTGGTGACGTAATTGGAATGAATATTCATGGCCAACTTCTTCCACTTTTGCACAGCTTTACTAAAAACCAATAGCATGCATATATAATTTGACTTTCAATTCTCAGCTGGCTTCAACTTCTAATTTCATTCTTTGTAATGACTGTTTCACAACATTTGGTTTGCAGGGCACGTGGGTGGAGTACATTTAATGCTGATAACTAGAAGTAAAGTACTCTGAGGTTTAACATAAGAGTGATTAATGATTTCTTTTATAAATGGGAGACCTGGTGCAGTAGCCCTATATTACAGAGTGAGAGAGAAATTGCTACCACAGGCTTGATGAGGTGCTCAGCTTGTAAAGCCAAAATAGAGTTTTGAGAGTGTAAAAATAAAACCTTGTTATATAATTTACATAATTGCATCTAGCAAAAGTTAATACAGTTTCAATCTATTGCAATCTAAAAGTTGTACCTAGCATTTAAAAATCTAGTAAAGACCATGTGTTTATCTTGCCTGTCTTTGAAATTTTGAGTGGCACCTTCACCCTTTAGGTAAATTTGTCTTTCAGATGTGCAATAATGGCATGATATTTTCCTAATGTTTTCTTTATGTTGTGCGATATGATATGTTTTCTTTTACCATTTGTAAATTCTTGTAGTTGGAAGATCAGATGTTTGTTTCTGTATTATTTCAGCAAGATTCACATTTAAACTGAGTAATGGAAGATGTTATGAACAAATACATCCATTTTGAAGGAAGTACAGTGTGTTTGACTCGGTGGAACAGCAACCATCTTATACTGAAACTGCTTTCCTAACTCGGGCTGTGAAGCATGTACAAGGCTAAATCTACATAGAAAAGTAGATGATGTGGAGGATCTGAAACTCTTAACTTGTCTCTTTCCTCCACTTTCTAGCTATGAGTAGATGTGCCAAAGCTGTTGGTAAGCATAAGGAAAATCATGTGAACTCTAAACAAAGATTCTTGGGGCCCTAGTTCAAATCTGAAGTCCAGAAAGTTTTACCCACCTTGACAGCCAAAGTCATCTATGGATTTAGGCCAGGTAGGGGTGCTGTGTTTCAGGTGTTTAGGTGGAGCTGTTCCGCTGAAGCTGCTCCAGTTTGTAGAGATGATTATATATCAGTGGTGCATATCTGGAACACATGTGTGATTGATGCACTGACTATGTGGGATTGCTCTGCCTTTCTCTGCCCCTCTTGCAGCTTTCCTCCTAATGAGGCTGGGCTGTTTTCCTCTTCTCTATTTTTAAAATATCCACTGGATGACTGGGTGCAGGGTGACTAGCAGGAACAGACTTCAAGGTAAGGATCCAGAGAAGTGCATTACTTATGTCTCTGTGGATCCAGCTTTATTTGCACAGAAACTCACCCGAATGCAATGTAAGTAATGCAATACTGTGCATGCCTGAAATTGTTCTGTGATGTTTTTAGACCTTGCAATAAAGTTGTTGGTCTTCATCAAACAAATACGATTTTAAAAAATGTCTTTGAATTGCCTGCATTTCTGTATCATCTGCTGTTCAGGGTGACATGTTCTGGGGTTTTTTTGGTCTATACCCTCATAGTTTTGGTATAAATGCCATTTATTTTTTATGTATTGTCTTATCTGTGGATTCTATTACCAAAATGTTGTATGCCTCAGGTGAATGTGTTGCATAATGCTTTGTGATTCACAATAGTAACATGTACATTATCCAGTCTAAATTAGAAATGTGTGCCGGCTACAAATGAAATTAATAACAGGTGCCTGGGAAAACCACACTACTGGGAATATCATTCTCCCTTTTAAGTGTTTTTATATGTTCAGTTAGATAACGGAGGATGATGCTGGGGCGTGTGTGTTCCAGTTAAACAAGTGCTCCTAATGTGTGTTTTTCACTCTTCACAAATAGACAACAGTTTTCATGACTTGTATGCAGTGCCAGTGGGGCTCAGAAAAGAGAACTGTGAGAGCCCTGTGATCTTGCGTCTGGTATCAATCAGGAAGTGCAGGGGAACCTTGTAAGCTTTGTGTTTAGTTAGGCAACAAATTCCCACTTTATCAATTCCCAGCGTTACCATGTGATGTGGGGAACTGGAGGAGAAAATGAGATTAAAATCTTGAGATCCTTATAGGCTATCGGTTGAAATATGCGCAGTTTAACATGACTATTCATAAACGTGAGTTGCTGTTACTTAGCCGGTTGAGTCTCTGCTTTAGTGATAATAAACAGAGTAAAAGATAAACGCAATAGATCATCTGTCTTTCAAAGAATAATGAAATCATACATAGCAATGCTTAGGGAGGTACAGTTTTTGCCTTTTACATTAACAATTCCTTGTGATTACCCATGAAAAAGCACTACTACCACCGCACAGTAAAGCTAGTGATGATTTGCCTCTGGTAGTCCGTCAGTGTTCAATAGTTGCATAGAGTTTCTGGAATAAACTGGGAATAAAAAGTGTGAGAGATTTGTATCATTTACATTTTGGTAAAATAAATATGTTATTTTAGACGAATAAGCATGAGATGTTCTACATCAAAATGCTTAGCCTAATACTATAAAATATGGGTCTTGTCACACCACCTTGAAGTAGTAAAACTGCAGCTGTCTGTTGATAAAAATTTAACCATCTGGATTCGGTCTAACAGGGCCAGCAGAAATGAAAAACATTTTCAAACGTAAAACTAGGGGGGAGATACGTAAGCTTGAAGCAAAGGCATAAAAAATGAAATAGCCTTCCCAATTTCCTACTTAAAGTCTGTATGCTGCGATGTATTGATTTTTTTTAAATTTTTTTTTTATGCCATACCTGTCACGTTTTATGTATATGGGGAATAGCAGTTCTTTAGGTTATGTTTTTTAGGGAAACACATGAATGTCAGGGAGGTTTTGACTTGGGTCTGAAAATGTTTGCAAGCTCCCCAGTTGTTGAATTGTGTGTTTATGTTGATGCCATGAAAGGAGTTTTATCACTTGTTTCATGAGAAGTAACTTGAGATTCAATGAAGAAAAGCATTGTATAAATGTAACACATACTGCAGATGTGGTAACTCAGGATGCTGCAGTGATTGTTATTGGCAGCATGGTGAGCTGTGATGACTAGGGTCCTTTCAGTTTTCAAAAGGTCTCACTCATGCAATTGCAATGATGCTAATCACTTCTTCAGAAACTGAAAGAAGTGCTATTCGCATCAAGAGCTGGCATTTGAATTTATGGTCTAATACCTCACGCTGTGCCCTGTGTTCATCTTAGAAATAATTCTGCTCGTTTTTGTCTTCTCATAAATATAGGAAAACAGGAGAAACATTTGCATTATGAACATTACTTCTGCAAAATCACCATTATAAGCTGAACATATTTGCAGTATTTCATGGAGAGGTAAAATGTCAAGACCACAGGCTATCTTGTGAAGGCAGCTGGGATAAACAAGCTGTGTCTTTGTCTTTATAAGGGGAAGAAATGGCAATAGACAAACTTAGGTGACAATCTATACTATGCAAATAAACTTTATAAAAGCAAGAAAAAGGGAGCATATAGGTAAGATTACTTTTAACAATCTCAGGTTTTTTAGGAAGTTGTGGGAGTGCGGAATTAAGGCTTAAATACTTATTAAATATTATTGCGTCTAACTGTCATGCAGCTAATAGCACAAGCAAGGAAATGTTATTTAAACCAAGAATCACTTCAGATAGCGTACAGCAAATCAGACCATAAGTTGTGACGTGGGTGTGATAATCTAGATCTGTAGGAAGTAATTCTGCATAGCAAGGATGGGGCATTGAGACCTGGAGTGCTCAAAGCATCTGTCTGTCTCTGTTTTTTTGGAGTCACATAGTGTGTTGCCAGTCCTACAGAGGGTAATTTAGCTATTTTTTTTAAGTGCTTTTGTAGGAGCTTAATTGTTTTAGTCCATCTTCAGACTTTCCTGGCTTTGGTATGCACTTGGTGTGTGACAAAAGTAGGTGTCTATATTGTAGGCATAAAAATTGAGATGTAATACACGCTGGGCAGGGGGCAGAATGGACTTGATGTCTTCTGTTATGGTTTGGTTTGGATTTTCCATAGCACATCATCTGCAAGTTGAATAACATCAGATAATAGAAGAAACAGTCTGTTGTTCTGTAGTAACCTTCACTTGCAAGGATGGAGCTCCGGATCAACTTCTATAGAACAAAAATTTAAGCAAAAGTTGTTCATGTGATTTCTATTTGTTTATAGTTGATATATCAAAAGTGCCTTTTCATGCATAAAACTGTAAAGATTACTTGACAACAGTCATTTTAGGACTTGTTTATTTGGGCACTGGGTTTGTAAATCTTATTGAATTTTATGAGTTTGGGGGTAAATCCCTTTATAATGAATCAGAAACAGAAGAAAGATAATTTTGTGGAAGTCCGTCTTTTTCCATTTCGCAGAAGTACTTGCTTTGCATTTAATAACTCAGTACTATGGGCAGAAGCATGATGTACAACAGCTAATAAGCCACAACTCCCATACTGCTGGAATTATAACCAATTTTCAGATTAAGGTGGGGTTTTTTTCACCAAGTTGTCTTAGAATCTATAGTGAGCTTTATTGCTCAGGACCTCTATGTAGGAGTTTTACTTTTTTATTTTTCCAAATGACTGACACTTAGCAAACAATTCATCCTGTAAGTGAGCTTGTTACCTTCAGAGGAGTTAGTCCAACAATGAATTTGACATGCAGTGTGTCTTTCCTGTGTTTTTGATCTACTTTCCAAGAAAAATGCTCTGTATACTTGCAGTTTTACATAAATAGCTATAAGAAATTTTGTAAAATTACTGGTCAATAGCTGTAACAACAAACAGGCCTAGTGGCAAAGTCTGGCATTTCTAGCACGCTCATAGGATCTCCTTCACCAGCTAAAATCAGTCTTTAGGTAGCTGAAGACTGTCTGTGTTCTTATAAAAATAATTTATCTGAGAATGATCTAATAGTTAATATTTTTCTCTGCTAAGGAGAATAACATGCATACAGACTAGTTCTTAAAACTTATCTGAGAGCTATAGTAAGCAATGATTTGTTGGCAATTATGAACTTATTCTTGGGCTCTGTGTTTTCTGGTGTTGTCCTTCATGACAGCTCCACTTAAAGCTGGATGATATTGCATTTTAAAGTCTGTTCCAGCAAGAAATACTTGATATTATGGATCCATAGACATATAGATGCTTACAGAAGACAAGAGCACTTGTCTTCTGTTTGGGAGCAACATGACTGTTGGAACATTTATCTATTAAGAGAGGGTCTCTAAATTTAAAAAACTGTGCTACGATATCCAGCACATGTGATGTGGTATAGCTCTGTGCAGCATTTCAAGATCTGACCTTATTGTTTTGATACTTGACGTCCTGCTAGAAAAGAAATGCTACCCTTGGCAAAATTAACTTACCATTTCTGGACAGTGAGGTTTTTGAAAGTGCTATCCCAGGAAAAGCATAATATCTTTGATAACTATATATATTTCCCAAGTACAAGAACCTATGTTTTACATTTGAAAAGGATAGTGTAATTTCTATAAGTCTTCATCCCTTGAAAATATTTTAATGTCCTTTGTCCACTGTTATAGGTCCTAAGGGATAGATGTCAGACAGCATTTGAAAAACTGGTTCCTCTTTAGGTAAATAATTTCGTACGTCTTAACTGCAGGGTGTTTCTTAAATATCTTATCTTAGGAAGAAAAGGAATAAGATACTTCAGAGGAGTTTCTAGATTATTGTGGATATGATTCTGTTTCTTTCAATCTTCTTTGACTGAAATTTCCGACCCTCTCCACGTGGAGATTTATAAAGTAGATTTTAAAAAAACAGAGACATATTTTCATGGTAGTATGAAAATAATCAGTGCACTTAATGCCACGTGAAGAATCTGATGAATGCTATCACTGAAGAAAATAAAATAAAACTTATTGTGTTTCAAAACATAATATATTCTCTACAATTGTTCCATGTTAGTGTCTGAAGTACAGTGTTTCTTAAGATGAAATAAACTGGTGAATTGCACTTTATAAATGATAAAACTCAAGTTAATGTCTTGTGGTAAATTAATGACCATTTGGTTTGGCTTAAACATTCCAAATTAGCTGAAAATTGTCCCAGAAGCCCAGTGAGGAGCTGCAGAAGAGGATGCAGTGACCGGTGTTCATGCTGGGCAAGACATTATTTAATTTATATGGGGGATTTTGTTGTGTGTGTTTTTTTAATTTTATTTTTTAATAAAGCCTTTTTCTCTAGTTTGAAAGGATAAAAATTCTGGTACGCTTTAAGGAACACTGTAAATATTACAGTATGGCCACAAGGTCTATAAGTGCTTACTTTATTAAGGAACAAACTACCATAAACATCCTTTACCTTTTAAGACATGTGTGGAATTATTTGGCATGTGGTTCTAATAGTAGTATAAAATGAGTTTTAGATTTGCAACCCTTATTGTTGCTTGCTAGATTAAAGCAGGAGATACCCAGCTCATGGACATGGAGGGAATCTGCAGAATAACACTCAGAAAATGTTCCTGTTGGAGAAAACATGCTTAGGTATTGGATTCCTTTGTCCTTGCTCATGAACTCGACTAATGCTACTTTCAAGGGCCACATCTGGCAGAGATTGAGTTTAGTTAAATCTCTATTCTTTGCCTTCTAGCCAGGACACATTAAGCTGTATGAAGTGGTGAAGTGGCCAGAAGTCTCTTTGCCTTCTATTTATCGCCACTTTCTGCTGTATGCAGTAAATCCTGTTTTCCTGTAAACTGAAATGTTTCCCTCCAGTGTACCGAAGTACATAACTGTACCTTTTTCATCTATTACCCCTTTTTCACCTCTTTCTTCTCCAGCTGTCAAGTTATAATTTATTCCCATTTCTACTCTTTATCAGTTAACTGACAAAATGAGAATAAAACTAAAACCTGAGAAATGGCCCGTGAAAAAAGTGCATTTGTTTCCCTTCTTGCACGATGAAAAAATGCTTACTGCCTTAACTTGTTTGTGTCAAATGGTCTTCTCTGAGTTTTAGCTCGGGTGAAGCATGTTAGCTCTGAAAGTGAACGGAATAAACTAAGTTATAAATAACTGAACTCTGGCTTTTTTTCCCAGTTTGAGCACCTTTTTAATCTCAGAGGTTCCCAATGTACACTCTGGCTTGAGATAGTAGGAAAAAACACTATAACATCAGTTTTCAAAATGTTGTATCCTATTCATTTCCAAGGGTCCACTTCTGACACCATCTTCAAGGTGAAACATTCCTTGTTTTTAGACTGTCCAGTTCTTTATGGATTTATCACACTTCATAACTGCTCCATCACAAGCCATTAGCTGTGTACAACTTGAATAAATAAGCACCATGTCTGTATAGTGAACTGGTGGAGTGGTCCAGTTATCTTCTTGCATCAAACCAACTGTTCACTCCGTAGAGTCTGAATTTGAAGTCACTTGGGATGCAGAAAATCAATAGAAGGTGAATTACTGAAGGAGGCTGTGTGACACTGTTCTGGTTAAGTCTTCCTATTAATTATTTTATTTCTGTAAGTATTTTTATTTTTAGCTTAATTCTTAAATGTTTCTTTATCAAATTGGACTGGAACTTTGAGATACTTTTATTGGTGTTGTGTAAATCAAGTTCTCCATGGGTTTTCTCACTTTTAGCTGTATATACTTCTGCAGTCAGTATCTTGTCTGTTTCCATTGATATCCCTTTGTAAGGCTGCACTAGTGCTGTAAAGTAGTCCACATTTTCACTCCCTATTCTACTTTATAAAAAGATATTTTTAAGCAAGTTAAATATGTGTTACATTAGCACACTCTTTATGACAAATGTTGATAGAAAACTCTTGGCAGCAAATACCTGCATATAGTATTAATGCATATATAAAGCACTGAGTAGTTGGCAGTCAGATAAATTCAAGGCAAACTAAACTAGTAGTACTATATACACAAATTGCACTTGCAAGATGATCTATCCCTCTTTAGTAACTGAACTTGCCAATGTTGCCAGAGGAATGCCTTGTGTTGTGCAAACCAAGAAGCAAAATCTGAGTTTACTTGCAATAGTTTTTTGTGAGAGGACAAAGGGAAGCAACTGTCCAAGACCTTAAATCCTGGGCCCTGAATTCTGAACTTGATGCCATAAGTATAAAGAACTAAAAAAGGATATATGGACTTGTGGCTCAGAAGTTGGAAAATGGTATGTGGCTCTGAAACATCTCATAAGCCAGCTTACATTAAAAACCTTTTTATTTCACAGTGTTTGGCATTAACACAGAGCTGTAAATGCAGAGAATTAAGCTAAATTGAATTCTATTACTGCAATAATTGAGTCCAGTAAAAAAATGCTTCCTCCTTTGCAAATATTGGCTTTTGTCAGCTGCCATAAACCTCTTAGACCAATTCCCATTGACTTACCCAAGTAGTTAAACAGGTTTTGGAAAAAAAAACCAAACCAACAAACAAACCTGGTTTTAAAACTGTAGCTTCAGTAGAGCAGAAACCAAAATGTAGCCTTGTCTACGTAATCCGTGTTTCTTGGACTGAAGCCGTTCTGGGATTGGAAGCGAAGAACACAAGGACTCAGTGAAGTAGCATTAGAAGCTACTGTCTTGAGGTATTTGGGCAGGAGCTATAATGAAATAAATGCTGATTTGGTAACAGCTGGTAAGAGTTTGTTTTAAAAGATGAATGTCCTGTGCATCCAGCTCTCTCTTTGCCCTCCTGTCCCTAAGCTGTAGAGGGTTGCACAGAGGATGCAACTTCTAGCATCATACTGCTGGAGGAGGGGACATAAATGCTATGCAACAGCCAGGAATGTTCTCCAGCCTAACTGGAACCTGAAAAAAAGTGATGTCTTGCAGCAGAGTGGGCTGCTGACCCAACAGAAGATTAGAACTGAGATACAAGAGGCTCTGACTGATCCTGACTGCTTCTCATGACAAGAGACATTGCCCTTAGTTTAGAACTTATTGGGAAAGAGAGATAATAGTATGAGTACCCTGTGTCTTTTGTGCAAAACTTTCTTTTTAAGCAAGATTATGTACAAGTTCCTTTTTTTTTTTCTCTTTAACTTATCAGAAAAGTAATGACTAGAAATCTTGCTGTTGGCATTTACTAAGCCTTTCTCTCTGCAAGCCCTGCATTGCAAGGGACTCTTATTTTGCACTTACCCACAGCAATGTCTCTTGGCATCCTCACTGCTTTTTGCTTCTCATACTGATAAATAAAGCTATCAGTGGGCTACTAATACGCTTCTTGATTTGACCATCTCATATCGCAAACATCTGAATTGCTTCTTCCATTCCATAATGTAGCACAATTGTAATGCTTGCTAGGGTGCAGATTAGTCGGGGCCAGAAATGCACTTGCTGGCAATCTTTCTGGTTTTCACTCCTCTTCCCAGTGGGACTCTATGTAAACTGGTGTAGGTATACCAGCCAACCAAAGTGGAAGTCATACAGGCTCTAAATGAGGGAGTATGCTGTAATGACATTACAGTATTAGAAAGTAAAGAATGAAGTTGCATAAGGGACCAAGGAGGGGGAAGGACTGTAAGCTTGAAAAGGCACAGAGAAGCTAGGCAAAGAAATGTTCTATGCAAGCAGTTGTCATGGTACAACTTTACTAACATGCATCTTTTCCCTGCTCCAGTGTTACGCTAATATTAAACAAGACATTACAGGGTCAAAGGTCTTCCCTATGTGTTTCTTAAACAAAAACAGCAATGAAATCGACACAGAAAACCCCCCAAACCTGCCCATGCTAAATAAAATTCTGTGAAGCAGCTTTTAGGTAGGCTTTTTATCCTTTGGAAGCAAGTTTGTAGCTCCATGTTCAGGAAGCGAATGCAGTTTCTATAGACCAACAATTGGAGTTGTATCCATGTGATTTAGGAGCCCTAGTGACCTATAAAACAACTATGGTAAGCTACCTTTACTCTCCCTTCTGAAGTCCTTTATGTAAGAAAGGTTCTTTTCAGCTTAAATCAACTGGCTTTTGTGCATGGAAGCACAGTAATGCAGATTTCTCCATTCTGTTTTCTGTGTAGGAATTAAAGTTGGCATTTTTTCTGATGACAGCAGCAACAGCATGGGATGGAATTTCAAAAAGAAGCTTTTTTCTTTTTTGGTCCTGGTTTCAAGGGAATCATCACAAATGGTTATGCTTTTTCTCTCTTGTTTGCTGCAGTGTTTTATCACACTGAAAACACTGCATCATATCCTCAGAGTTTTTCAGCTCACACAATATTAAAGTTTTTCACTTTCAATATCGATGTTACAATTACATGAAATGTTCATGCTTTTAGAATTATATAATGGATATTTCGGTTTTGAGATGTTGAAGGAGGAGGCTGGGGAAATGAAATAATTTAGGTGCTAGTGTCTACATTTTAATGGAGAAGACCTTGTCAAATCTAAAGAATGGCTTAAATTTATGCTCAGTTTCGGGTCCTCTGTGTACAAAATTGTCTTGGTTGTTATCTTCCAGGTAAAGCATGAACAATAATTTAACTTTCTTATTATTCTCCATCCTTGAGTTTGAAATGGCAAAGCCTCATATCTTATCTGTAACTTAAACTTCTCATCAACCTGTGTGTGTGTTTCCTTTCTAAATTCATTAGTTCATTAATTTTTGCCCTTGCTTCTTGTTGAATTTCCTGTAACAAAATGTGAGAAAGCCAAGAAAACTGTCTGCTGGAGATATTTTTTAATGATTTTGCTTTAGTGCTGCTGTGCCCCTGCATAGAATTCATTTGTTAAGAAGGCTTTATAGAAAAACCTATCTCATGCCACTTGGCAGGGGAGAAACAATGCTTAATTGTAATGAGTATTGATTGTTTTTAATTTGTTCTCTGTACATTAAGAACTAGTTTTCTCTTACATCAGTTAAGGAAGAGGTGTGCAAGTTGAGTGACCCGCATTTCCCACCTACCCTAGACTGCTCTCATTGGAGCTATGCAGGGTACAAGGGTACAGCATGGCACTTGTGTGGACGGTTAGACAGCTAAGAGATGTATTTGCTCAGAGTATCAAATTGCAGCAAACTTACTCAGTTCACTTAATGGGAATCTTCTCCCCACAAGCTGTAGTTTGAGAGGGAGAGGTTGATTTGGCATTGAAGGAGGACTTGATGCTGTCTCTCGCCTGATTCCAGTCACAGTCCTTTTTAGAGCTCTGTTTTAATAGTTAACTACTTCACAGTTTTGCTTTACAGTTTTGTTTTGTCCTTTCATGTGCCTTCCATTAGTCCATGAACAAGCACTGTGTTTACATATTATCGACTCCTTTTTTGTTTTGTTTTGGGGTGGGTTTTTTTTTTTTTACTTTTAATCATGACTACAACTGGTTTGCGTGGAAATTCCTGCTTCAGTGCTGCTTTCTCACCTACCAGATTTTGAATGAGTTAAAACTTCAGCCAATTTCCCTGATGGTTTCTTCCTAGGAAGTGTTTCTTCTTGTTTGAGCATAATCTGTATTTGAAGACAAAATTTCATAATGACAGTTATAGAAATAAGGATGACATCTTTTTTTAATAGCTTCCAAAATTTACTCAGGTTGAGAAGTGAAAGAAGGCTCCTTTTTTTTTTTCTTCCTTTAAATATGTGAAATATTGTAATGACTTGATCTGTCACAGATGATGATGCTATGTTTGTTTCTGCTGTAATTCAGAAATTTGTGTATGGATTGAAACTTTTTAAGAGAATGTCACAAATACTACTGATAAGCCTTCATGCAAGACTTTGCATTTAGATTTGAGTCAGCTCAAAAGTGTATTTAAAAAATATGAAAAATGGAAAGACTGCAAACAGTGAGGCTATTTAGTATTGGTTTTGCATCTGAAGCAGCGTAACGAAGTAATGCCATTACAGGTGCAGAATGAATGAAGAAATTTGTATCAGACTTAGTGAATTCACATAGTGGTATACAGGTATACCTGTATATATCTGCTGACTGCGGTGTAGCTGTGACCCTGCTTGAGATCTGACATTGCATGTACGTGCGTATCAGCTGCAGCACAACTCCATTTTCAGATCAAAGTAACATTTGAATTGGTTTGACCAGGTAATAATGCCCTTTCAAGCTGCTGTACTGGAGGTTCATGCCTGCAGCACTGCACAATTCTGTGGAGACCGTGGAAGAGTAATGTGCTGATCTTTGAGACCTCTAGCATCTTGTCAGTCACATCCTTGCATAGCGACATGATTCTGAGCAGATTGAGGGTTCAAGCGATAAAAGAACTTTTAACACTCAAGCTGTGTGTGAAAAGTCACTTGCTTGGTGTAGCGATAAAGGAAAAAGAAAAAAAAGCTTGTTATACTAATCTTTCCAATGGGGGACTTCTTGGTCTCTGTATGGGGTTCCTAAGCTCTGTTGCAACAGGAAGATTTGAACAGCTAATGAAATAAATGAACGAAAAGTTAATGACACTTTATCCAATTTATTCAACTTGGAAATGAACTTTTAGAGTGTACTGTCCTCACTCATCCAAAATGAAATGTCGTAAATGCAAATCTCTTGTAAACACTCAAGTAGCCTCAGTGATTTTAATGAAAACCTATCTGCTTCTTCTGTAGTCATGCCTGCTGGGAGGTATTGGTAAAGACAACGTTCCTGGGTAAGTTACTTTCAGCACTGCATGTTGTTAAAAGGCCCTGCTTTTCTCATGGCCTGGCAGCTGCAGTGCTTGGGAGGTGTTAGGGTGCCTATTGTCTGGCTTTACTGTCACATGCTAACAGGAGATGGAAGAGAGGAGAAGTATACTTCTTTCTCAATATCCCAACCCCTGATAGGACCTTTTGCTGCAGCTTAAGGTATTGAGGATCTGCTGTTTCACAGGAAAACAATTTTATTTCTTTTTACCAGTAGCTAGTACTTGATGCATCTCTGACTGAATCCCTGAATGATTAAGGTGAAAGAACTCTTGTTCCAGACCTGACTTTTGGGCAGGATGGAGCCGTGCTTATCGATGGGTACTCATTGCTATTCCTGCGCTGTCCAGCAAGTGCGAAAAGGAGGATGCGGTGTTCTATATAAAAATGCTGTTGTTTTCCTATTATGCAAATAGCAAACACTGCAAGTTGTACAGGCCACAGAAATTATTCCAATCCACCTCTTAATACACTTTGGTTTTTATTTAGTGCTATATACAATTATTTATATTCATAATAATTTTTAAAAGACCTATTTCCCAATGGTTCTGTTTTAAAAAATCTTAAGATACTGTGAGAATACATGCCCTCTACTTTAGTTTGCAGCAGTTATCTTTCTACCGAAGTTTACCTTATATTGCTATAAGACTATATTGCAATGTACACTTAACATATATTGTAGAGACTTGGAGTTTTTAGGGCTTGAAGGACTTTCAAGTTTGCAGTTTGAAAATATTGATGGTGAAAAGTTTGGTGCGTAGGAAGCAATTTAACAGCACTTGTGCTATGAAGAGCACCCAATAAATACATGTCAGTATGTCTTATTACATGCTGCTTTTCAGAATGAATTAAGAAGTAAACTGTGCAAGATACCAGCCAGCAAGAGCTGATTTGAGAAATGAAGGCTAATGGCTGCATTTTTATTACTGGGCTTTGTAGAGCATCAAGTGTTTATCTAACAGAAAATGTTCTGCTTGGGTACAGCCTTTGGTGAAGGGAGCTGACTAAATGTCTGAATGAAATCTTTGGTCTTCTGCAGGCCTTGATTGATTGCCTTTTCCTAGTCATATATTTGATTAACAATAATGTCTTCTGCTAATTTAAACTAATTGAGGTTTTGGCAATATGTGCATATTGGGAAGGAGAGATCAGCAGATCCTTACTTCGCTAATTAACCTACCTTAGGGTGAGAGATGAGGTTCTGTGCAAATGCAGAAATCCCCAGACTTCTGCAGAAAATATTAACTGGGCTTTTAGTGGCGGTGGGTATTGAAAGCCCATGTTGAAAGCTAACCTTTCACTTGCGTTAAGTCTGAATGCCATGACACCCTTCCATTAAATTAAGAGCTAGACTGGCCTAAAACTAACCTTGTAAGGGAAATGCCACTTTTCTGTGAGCCAGGTCCCAGTGCTGAAGTGAGATCAAAGGGAACATTGTGCACGTAGGAAGAGGGGAGAGATGTGTCTGTCCCCTCAGGAAAAGTTGTTAAATCAAATCAGCTGTAATGCGGTCACAGCCATCGGAGTACTCCAGTGATCCAGCTTTTAGGTATTTTGGGACAGATAACTTTAAACCTGTTGACATACTCAAGCATTTTAAGGATTGTTCCAGAGCTGGGGATGATTCAGCAGCCTGACTGAGAGTTAGTGCCCTCATTGACTCCTTTCTCAGGATTAGATAAGAATTAACTCTGAGGCCAAGATCTCTTGATTCTCAAGAGCAGCATACAATCAAGCAATAATTGTCTGACAGTGTTTAAGAAATACAGGTTACAGAATGTTAAAGCAGTGGATTGTTCTCACAGTAGCTTTGATTTCTTGAGCAGAGGACTAGTAGGATGTAGTATATCTGAGAGTTTTATGGGATTTAAAAATAGAAAATGGAAACGTTATGGCTTGTTACCAAAATAATGGTAATGTGAAATATAAACTTCTCTCATCACGGTTTTTCTTTTGCGTATACCCTTTGTTCAGCTATTTTCTTTGCATATAGTTGAATGGCATTGTAGATATCTTCCTTTGGAGTATATAGCCTGAATTTTCTTATGAAATGAATTGTGCAGGAGGGAAGTCATTGAAGTGAGAAAATAAGGAGAACAAAACAAGAAGTTGGTGCAAAAGCGAGCCCTACAAAAGAGAAAGATAAATTGGAGCAGAAAGAAGAAAGTAAGCGCAATAAATATATAGCCCTAGTTCGACCTGCCTAGGGAAGGTGAGAGTCCCCTTTGTTTCTGCCAAAGATGCATGTAAACAGAAAAGAAAAATCCCACTATTTTCATGATTAAAATGAAGTCTTGAAATACAGGCTATGCTCTCCAATCTCTGACAAAAACTCAGCATTAGTTCTGCTTCTCTCTTCAACCATGTTCATAGCTTTAATGGAACTGGAAAGCAAATTAATACTACTTAAACCAAATGTATCTTACAGCCCACTTGTAACTTCTGCCAAAAATACTGTTCTTTTTCCTTATTGTTTGTAGTTGCATGATGAGAGGTGCAGAGGGGCTGGGGAGGTGTGTATGTGGACTGTAGTCTGTGTAAACACATTGTTATATTGAAGGTTTGCTACTGGCAATATTCAAACACCATTCTACCATATTCAAACACTAAATACCACATTTATTACTTTGGAAAACAGATAAGGGAGTTTCGGTCTTAGTTGCATGCTAGCTGGATCTTGAGGCTTTTGGATCAGTCGGGAGAGTAGTCCTGTGTCATCTGTTGAACAGGCTGGTATTTTTGTTTCTCATTATGAAACCAGAAAGATTGCTAAACATCAATTTGTGTTGTTTAGCCCTTAATTTTTGCCAGACTGCATATCTGTAGATTTCTTTGATTTCTTTGATCTCTTTGAAATATGTGCTTTATTTTGATATTTCTGTTTTGTCTTCAACAAATGTCAGTGTTTTTACTGGCCATAAACATATTAAGGGTAATAAAGAGCTCTTTTATATCAGTCAGGCAGTGGATTTAATATTATGGTACAATGGATAATACTATATGCAGGTGAAGTTAAAGAATTTACTAATAAACCAAGTGTTATCATTTTTCTTTGTTCAGAACTGTGTAATTTTAGGGTGGAGGGAGGGTGGGTGGGTGGCAGTGTTAGGTGAAGGCATTTGTTAAATGATAGGGTTCACAGTCCTACATGAAGAAAGGAGAGCAGTAGCAGTATGAGAATAACGGTCTTCAAAAAAGAGATTTCAGCAGACTTGGGAAGCTGATGTGTAGTCTTCTGGGAAGATAATATTAAGAAAACTGGTCACTGCTGGAAAGGGCAGGCAATGATCCTGATTGTACAGGAAGATAAGCACTGTAAGAGACTAATACAGATGAAATAGTGGAAGCATATTGGGATAAGATCAGAAAGGCCAAGGTGCAAAATGAGTTATTACAACTGGCAAGGGACTTAAGAGATGGCAATAAAAGATTCTAAAAATACACTGGAAATGAGAAAGACAACAGAAAATGATCATGAGTGCTGAGTGGCTCAGGGCTGAAGTAATGGCTGAGTCTTCCTTTAGCCTTCAAAAAACAGTTTATGTGACTTGTTGCTTCACACAATTAATTGCCACAAGGAAAGAGAAGCACAGATGAGAACAATGGCTACAAAATATTTAGATAAATGAGATATGATTGAATTCATAGTGCCTGATGAAAATCACTACTGAGCACTAAATCTGTTCAATCGTTTAGCTGTTAGAATTTATTTCTGAGAACGGGGCGAAATTGGGAAGAGCAATTACGGTATCTGTAACACGGTGCGGGGAAAAGAGAATGCATAGATGAACCAGCCTAACTTTCCTGAACAAAAAGATAATAGAATAAATTATGGGAAAAAGCCCCACTGTTTGAGTGATGAGCCAATTTTGAAATTGTTTCCTCTTCACCATTCTCTGCCCATCCAAAAAACAATATACACCACCCTCTACCCCCCCAGCTAGTCAGCATTTTCTTTTTTTTTTCTTCCAAAAATCAAACATGCAAAAACCCACAACAAGACAAACAAAAAATTCCCACTTGTGATTTCATTAGCAAAACTTTCCTAGTGGGAATGTTGGGAACAGTAGATGCAGTGCTGCTTTATTTGTTTTTGGTTTGAAACTATGGTACCATTTAAAAAAATCTGTTTAAATGTGCTCTACTATCAGCTGAGTCTGACGATGTATTGCTCGGGTTAGGTTTAGGCAGCTGGGGACTCTGTTTTTACAGTTGGTGAGGTGAATTGACAGAAATTGTGATTAGGAGCATGACAGGTCTGTACAACTTCATAGAATATGTGTTCAGTATCACAAAAATTAGCAGTATTTCAGGAGGGAGGTTAGAGATTGTTTTTCCTTCTGTTGGTGATGTGTGAGGTCTAACAACTAGCTTTCCAAAGTGCATTTATCTAATTAGTTTACTAGTAATAATTTTACTCAGCCTGGGCTGCAGTCATCATTCACTTGTGGAGTTTGCAGTCCTGAGGGATATGGGTCAGGTGAAGAGTAAAGTCAGGACCCTGAATTTTAGAAAAGCAAACTTCCAGCTATTCAAGGAGTTAGTCAATAGGTCCCCCTGGGAAACTGCCCTGGGGGACAAGGGAGCAGAACAGAGCTCTCAGATCTTTAAGGATGCTTGCCATGGAGCACAAGAGCTCTTGATACCCAGGTGTAAGAAATCAGGAAAGGAAGGCAAGAGACCAGCATGGTTGAGTCAAGAACTGCTGGTCAAACTAAAAGGCAAGAAGGAAAACGGAAAGGCAAGAAGGAGAACAGGCAGTGGAAGCAGGGGCAGGTATCCTGGGAAGAATATAGGGCCCCTGCCTTGTTGTGTAGGGATGGGGTCAGGAAGGCCAAGGTGCAGCTGAAGCTGAACTTGGCAAGGCATGAAAAGACTAACAAGAAGGGCTTCTACAGGTATGTCAGGCAAAAAAGGAAGATCAAAGAAAGCATACCCCCCCTGATGAGCAAGACTGGCAAACTGGTAACAAGAGATGAGAAGATTGAGGTACGCAACAACTTTTTTGCCTCAGTCTTCACTGAGGCAGCTGGCTGATGTAGTTGCCAAGCCACTCTCCATCATATTTGAAAAGTCATGGCATTCAGGTGAAGTACCCTGTGATGGGAAAAAGGGAAACATTGCACCCATTTTTAAACAGGGTTGAAAGGAAGACTCTGGGAAGATCATGGAGCAGATCCTCCTGGAAACTATGTTAAGGCACATGGAGGACAGGGAGGTGATTTGAGACAAGCCAGCATGGCTTCACCAAGGGCAAGTCCTGCCTGGCCAATCTAGTGGCCTTCTATAACGGAGCGACTACATCAGAGGACAAGGGAAGAGCTGTGGATGTCGTCTAGCTGGATTTCTGTAAGGTCTTTGACACTGTCCCCCACAACATCCTTCTCTCTAAATTGGAGAGATATGGATTTGATGGGCGGACTGTTCGGTGGATGAGGAATTGGTTGGATGTTTGCATCCAGAAGTAGTGATCAATGTTTTGGACACCACAGTGAGGCACAGGGGAACGGTCTCATGGAATTAATTGTGTGTCTTTTAGTCGCTTAGTTTCTTGAATGCTGAAAAAAGCATACATTAATTCTTACAGATGGGATTTGTACCTTCATTTTTGGCAGTCAAATAAATTCTTAATTTCTAAATTCGTATTTCTGACTACTGCAATCAGGTGCTAGTATCTGCTTTTGACATGGAATTAGATTGAGTTGAGAAGATGGGGGCAACAGAATTACACTTTATCTGTGAATTCAAAACAAGAAGAATCAATTTTTATTCTCTGAGAAATAACTTTTCTAATCTTAATAGGCATAAGCATATTCCTGTACGCTGCTATGGTTTGCGATCATGAAGTGTCATCAGTTTGAGTCTTTAAATTTCATTCTCTTTTTATACTACCTTCCTGTAGAGTCTTGATATTTTAAAGGTGTATAAAATACTTGCTCTCATCACCATTGGAGAGACTTTAAATGTCAGCTGAATGGGTGATTTGCTGCATTTCCATGTAGATAAACTCTGTGCAAACATGAACCTAAACAGTGCTGATTTTCAGAATATAAAATAATGGAACAAGCAGGTTGTTAATCTTGTTCCAAAACAGCTACTGTAGGTTTTTATTCATCACTTTTAAAAAATCCTACTTTCCAGTGAAGAACCAGCTGGTTATCAGACTTCCTGTATTGATCCATTCATTGAACTTTTAAAGAGGCTGTGAGACTACAGGAGCTCCTCATTTATTAGCAATTTTTTTAATTGCTGGGGACTGTGAGAGATTCAATTGTTAGGTGTCTGACAACCACATGTTTACGCAGTGCAATCTGGAATTTGGATCCTCTTGTGCATAGGGTATCCAGCCTACGGCCTACCATCAGCAGTGGCTTGCTTGAGTCGTCTCAATGTCCTGCTGATTTGTTTCACAGCATGTGACTGGAAATGTCTATTATGTGACAAGAGATATATATTTTTGATTCACCTGTGCCTCTTTTTCATTTAAAAACAAAACAACCACCACCAACAAAAAAAAAACAACTTGCTTTAGACTCTCCTAAATTGTCCATTCCCAAAACACTCATGTACAAATACCAATAGTAGAGGGGCTTTTTGGTCAGATGAGGTTTTGTGTTATCTTTTTTAAAGACTCTTCTGTCTCGTATTTGGGCTTCTTCATTTTGACAGATTTGTGCAATACTTTTTTTCATCCAGGAGAGTGCATGTTTCTGAGACTAGAGTGTATTAGTGAAGGTGTTGCATTACCTTTACAGTCAGGACTATGGTTCTTGTATTTCTCTCAAAGACTTCCAGAACCTCCAAAATGCTCAGGTGCTCTTCAGTCCAGGCAAAATATTTCGATGATTTGAAAGCAGCTGGCTTTTAGGCACAGTGCTGTGTGGAGAATGTTTGGAAAAAACACCAACAAAACAATCTTGTCATGCAGGTGTTGTATGGTTGCTGGCATTAAATGTGATTTTGCTATTCTTCAGTAGTAATTGAAATATTCAGGATTTTTTGATAGCTTTAAGCGAACTTGATAACTGTCATTCTGAAACAAATTCATAATATTTTGGCATTTCAACAGAGCCCATAACTCGAGCATGTTGCTAACTCTACATTAATTCATCTACACTATAGTAATATCTACTGGTGAAGCATCTGGTTTTTATCCTCTTACATTAAGTCTCATTTATGAGACTAATAGTGTGGTATTATCCTAACAGTTTTGTGACTCCATTGCCTTAAATCCTGTTCTCCACTTTGGTCTGCCTCACCAGTTCAGTGTAATCTGTATCACTCTCTCTAATCTCCCTTCTATTTGGACGTTTCTCTATTGCTAGTTACGTAGTGCATATTTAAATGCCCTGGAAAAGCAAGTGATGTTTTAGCTATTAAAAAGACAAAATAGTTTTGTGGTTTTCTGAACCCAATTTAGTATGTGACTTCTGGGAGGTAGATGTGACAAAGACTGTAACTTGATCATCTGCACTCAATGCCTCCTTGACCTACGGTAAAAATGAGGTGTCCCTCAGCAGCCCTGGCCTGAAGCCGCCACTGAGTCAGTGAGTCAGCTATGAGTCGATTAAATACTTGATGCTTCTGCTGAAATCAGCAGTAACAGCACAGTTGACACTTATTTCTCATCACTGTGTTGTTGAAGGGATGGCTTTTCCTGAGCTGGTGACCCCGAACGCTTCAGGCTGAGCCACAGCATTGAGCCGTTTACATATCTGGCTCACATCTGAGCCAAAAATTCATTTCACTTTCCTCATCTCCAGTGGCAGGCCCAATCTTCTAATACATATTTCTACACTAAGACCGAAGTCAAGATGTTCTGTTCTTAAAGTACAGACAGTAGAGTACACTTAAAGAACTCTAGTCATTCAGAAAATGCACAAGTGCCCTGTGGGGTGGCAATTTTGGGGGAATAAAGCCCCCTTGTATAGATCAGTTCCTAAGCTTGCACTGAGCGTTTACTTGAGGGATGTTGGCACCATATTCTGCTGCTTTGGAAAAGAATCCTGAGTGCAGCACTGTTACAACTTTACAGAATAGAAACTGCCAGGAACCATTACAGTTGTTTGGGCAATTTTGTCTTGTTCTCAGGCCAGCTAATAGGCTCCAAAATACACTGCAAGTATATTGGGAAGTTGAGAATGCTCTATGGATGCAAGCAGGGCACAACAGCACAGGTCTGTAACCTCAGTCCTGCCAGGATGACTTGATTCTTCCAGTCGAAATTATTTGCTTGTATGGAGTTCTTTGGGTATGAATCAAACAATAGACAGTGCTTTCACCGGACCATAAAGTACCCCAAATTCTTTTCTTGAGGTATGGTGGTGTATTTGGATTTCTTATAGCATGTTGAGTCTCCACATTAACATGCTACTTCTGAAGAATAAATGATATGTTGTTCAAGTTCAGATAATAAGATTGTACCATATTTTAACAACTTGAAGTTCTATTTATAAGTTCTATTTCATTGCTGTACTGAAAGCAGTTGAGAAGGCAATGAATTATTTCCTGTTCACTAGTGAGGTGTGAAGAACCCCTAGTGGGGCATGAAGTGGCTATAGAGGGGAACATCAGTAGCTATAAAAGGGACAACAGAGACTTTTCAAATTTTTATCTGTGGAAAGGCAGACTAAAACTTTTATAAGTTGCTTTAAAACTTCTATTAATATATATCTTTATGAATGAATTCCTTGATACAGAATTTCTCATACAGCTTTCATTTCTGTTGTCACAGTCTATCTGATAAACGTGCATTTGCGGAAAGCTTAAAGAACAAAGAAACAAAAACATGTCCCCCCAAAATAACCATGCAAGTATTCCTTTAAAGGGCTAGCTATTCTTTCATGTCAAGTCCAAGGAAAAAAGTTTGATGCAATAAGGTCAGAGCTGGAGAAAGAGGAATCTTGATTAGCTGTTGCTGTGATCTCTCTGTCAGCAGTGAATCACCTCAACTCCCTCTCCTTTCAGAGTTCAAGTCTCCCTTGGTTAGCCAGACATCTAGGTTTTGCAGTTATAACTCCCTGGTTTTCCAGCCATTGACAGATATGGATAAAAGGGTGTTGGTTCCCCTACTCCTGTTACTAGCTTCAGAATCATGGAAAAAAAACCCCAAGAGTGTGTTTGAGTAAAGGCAGCAAACATTCACTCACACAACAGTACCTCTATGTAACAAGTTTAATATGGTCTTTTAAAAAAAAAAAAAAAGTGCAGTAAGGGCAAAAACTGTGGTGTCAAAACTCTAGACAGGCCAGATAAACAATGTGAGTAAATAAACTGTCTGTTTCATCCTAGCTTTGTATTTTATAGGCTTCAGTAGGGACAGTCTTCACATTATTCTGGGTATACAAAATTCAGCCATGGTTGTAGGGATTTCCTCCCCACAAATCAGAGGGTAATTCGATTTTGAGGCCTGTCCAATCATCGCCTTTCTGTCAATCTATTTAGCATAAGAAAAATTAATTGCAGGCCTTTGTTCATTGCAACTAGTTCATGAACCAAGAGTTGATAATTATTTTCTGTAGACTAGGTGGAAAGTCTGGTCCTCTGGTTTCAGGCTGCTGAGGCTGACAGCCCTGTTGACTTAGGGGTCATGCCATTATCAAAAGTAGTGTTCAAAAAGAAGCCAAGATTTCTTTATTTACTTTACAAATAAGCATGTCCAAATGTTTTGAAATGTTCCAGCAGAGAGAAAATTATGCAGTGCTTTAGCAAACTGTAAACCAATAGGTGCATCAAACATGATTCTTTTGCTCAAGCTCTATCTTTTGAGCTTTTTTGGGAGACACTTCTTTAATAGACTGTACTGTCTCATTAGACTATAAAGCATATGAATGAATTTATTTAAAGACTATTCAAAAACTTTATATAAGAATGGCCTTCAGTTTGATTGGACTAAACAGCCTATACTTACTTCATTGAGCTTGTCTTGTTCCAAGTGTGGTACAAATACTTTACTGAAGAGGTGAAGCCTTATGAACAACTCTCTCCTCTGCCCCTATCTGTTAATATTAAGCTCGTGTTATCTTTTTGCTAAAGTTGAAGTATTTTCAGGTGCTCTCTTTACTTGCTTTTTGTGCTGAATGCAGAAGAACTTGTTCAGCATGCTGAGACTTTCTGAAAAGCTGCCTGGAATTATAAGAGGTAAGAAGTAGGAAGTACATCTTTAAAAAGTCCGTTTTCCTAGATAAGGCAATTACAGTAACACATATCTAGGAAAGATAACGTCAGACTTTTGGATTTATTATAGATAGAGGTATGTGATCAAAAAGAAAACGGGACGTACCTGTGCTGGTTTGGGTATGGCAGTGTGTGAGTGTTTTTACCCATGTGACAGCATAATTTCTGTGCAAATCTCATGACACTTCTAGGGAAAGAAGTGCAGGGTGTAATGAGACTACTTGTATCTATTTAAGAGTTGTATAGATATTTTTAGGAAGCTGTGAAAGAACAGCTTGTCAGTCCTTCAACTTTGACAAGATTTGGGGTTTTTTATTGCTATTTCTTCTAGTGGAGCATAATAATAAATAGACACTTTCTTTAATCTGTATTTCACTGACTATTTTATATGGAAGTTGATTATAGCTGCCTCTATCTGATCTTTGCGATCTTTTTCCTTTCTGTTAGTGCTCTTCAGAGTGTGGAGAATTGGGCTCAACAAGGAGAAAAAAAATCTAGTATTGCAACTCTCCAATATAACTTATACTCATCAAAGCTGACACTTAAGTCTTATAGCAGCACGGTAAAAGAAACCTTGCTCCAGGAGAACTAAACAACAACAAAAAATCCTCACGTGCATTCTTAGCATTTTTACTGTTTACAAATACTTTAGTGGGGAAAAGAAAACTGCAGTTTGCTTTGCAGATCCTCTGATGTTCCTTGTGCTCTTGAGCTTTTGAGGAACTTCTGAGATGATTCCCAATTTTGCCTTCTGACTGAGAACAGCTATGTGCTTATACACCAAACTTGTTTTTTGCATGGGGTTTGTATGGCTGGCCTACACCCTTTGTGCCAGCCACCAATGCTTTTTATTGTGAACAAAGGATAACCGCCTCTGTTCAATACTTATCATTATACCCAAAACAGGTTTTGTTAAGTTTTCCCTCATTTCCTTATTAAAAAAACCCAAGAAACAAAGACACCACCAAAAAAACCCCAACCAAACCCCCCCAAAAAACCCCAAACAAACCAACCAACCTCCCGACCCTCACCAAAAGCTAAGAACAAAGTACCAGTTACTCAGTTGGAAGGTATTTTGTTGTCAAGTGTGGTGGGTTTATGCAATAAGTGAGGAATCTTTGGGGACCAGAGTCTTCTCTATGTTAACTGCTATGTTTCTGCTTTGAGGATCAGGTAATAAAAATAGCACCAGTTAGCCGGGTAGTTAAATCTAAATTTTCAGAGATAGTTAGAAGGTACCTGCTATTGTTTCTGTGCATTAAGAACATGCTGGTGACTCACAGGTGGCTTCTTAGCAAATCAGTGTCCCATAGGTTCCTCCTAAACTGCCACTCTTGCTACCTCATCAAAGCTGGAGAAAGGTGATCTTACTAAAAGCTGATGAAAGCTGAATCTACCTTATCCAGAAAAATAGCTTGCCATTTATGGGATAAGCTTCATTTTACAACATTTTGCAATTGGGTTTGGTTTGAGGTTTTTTTGGTCTAGGAGAAATGCTAGTTCCCTCAAGAATAGTGCTGGAGCTTTTGTTCTTTTCCATTTTCTAGCAGTAGAATCACCATATCCAAGCCTTATTTGGCATCAAGATAAACTACTTCTGAGAGTCTGTGCCCAACACTTGAAAAATAGGACTTTTAATAGTTTCAGCAAAACAATATTATTCATTTTGACATATAAAGGGCCTGCACAACTAAAGTATTCATCAGGACCTAAAATCTATCCCCATTCTTCCTGTGTTCTTTGCATGTTCCAGTCAACTCAAGCACTATTACTGTGGTCTAAGCATCAATGCTGGTGAAAGCTATGTGCAGTCAAACAGATTTCAAGTATGAGTTTCATCTCCAGCTGCTTCTACTGCCACTTCTCTTCCTCTCGCAGGAGTTTTAATGCTGTAATATATACCTTCATCATCTACTCTGTCTTGAGAAAGTGAGTTGCGTTCATCTGTCACTGCAGTGGTCACTGCTTGTATTGAAGCACTTCTCATAGGAAGTGTTTTGCTCAGTCTCAGAAAAATAGCATTTTATTTATCAGATTTATTGTAGAATTGATGGTATAATCAAATAATACTAAAAAAACCCCAACCAAACACAAACCCTAAAGGCTATATAGCTTCCTTGTATGCTGCTGCAAGAAGCCTAGAAAGTGTTATTAAAACTTCACTCTCTAGTGAATTACAAGTTTTACAGATGGAAAAAGAATAGAAAAATGTTTACAAAAGCTCAAGAGTAATTCAGCAACCTGGCTTTAAGCGTTTTAAACGCTTAGTTTCGACTTTAAGAGAAACTGTGAAGAAAAAAGAATATCTATGACTTCTACGTTTCTGAGAATGTTTAATGTTAAAAGTTATCAGCACTGTACATGTGGGCAAAGCATCATTTAAAAAGAAGACCAGACTTCTGTGGTGCCTATACATTTTGTGTGTTTATTTTTTACATTAGAATATTTGGCTTTCTGCATTTACCATACCCTATATTTTATGTGTATATTTCATTATATACAATTGGTGTTAGATGTTTAGAGTGCAAACATTGTAATGTCTCTGTATATATTTTGGTTTTGTGTGGTTTTCCTCCTCCTGTTGCCCAAAAGCAGAGATCCATGATAACAAATATCTCTTTGGACCATAAAAAAACTTTTGTTTTTCAATAGACAAGAAGAGTATGCTACGAATACGTACTGTATTGGTAATGAAGTATATATAGTGTGTGTCTGCCAGTAATGACATATATGGATCTGGCACCAGGTGGTCTCAAACAGATATAAAATTAGGACCCTGTCTTAACATATAGAACAAGAGTTTAGTAGTAAACTTGAATTTTAGCTCTGTAAAGCAACAGTACCTCAGGAAGCCCAAGGAAACAATAGGTAGTAACTCAGTTTGTGCTCTTACGAGGTATTTTTAGGTATTCCTGGGAATCAATTTTATATTTTGTCCTCATGTAGCGGATTGCTGTCCACAGTGGGTGTCATTCAGTTTTCCAGAATGCCTGCCCTTGGATTGACAGCTGGTATATTAAAAGTCACAAAATGCAGATAAAGACAGGCAGAACAAAGGCACTTTTATATCTTGCAACAATCTAGACTATATATTTATTTTCTACTGCCAAGCAGAAAGAACAGAAACATACTGACTAATTTTTACCAGAACAATAATCAGACATCCACCAGTAAACATGAGTGTAGGCCAAAGGAAAGCAAAGAGGAGGCCTTTTGGGGGATAAAGTCTGCTTAAAATGACATTGGTCTGCGTTCCTCCTGGGTCATAGTAGCATGGGAAAGTCTGGTGTTTTTTGAAATTGCTTGCAATTGTCTCTATTTGTGCTTTAACTTCTTTAGAGTTCTCCAACTTGTCTGGGACGTACGAGCACTGGAACAAGAAATCAAGATGATTCATTATAACAGATAGTCTAATACAGGGTTTGTTGTTAAGTCAGATTGAATAAAACAAACGTGCTAGTACTGACAAAAACTTCTGTGGTTTTGCTAGCATCGCTGGAGATAGTCTTGGTTTCCTGATGTCCATAACCCATTTGCCATGCTTCCCTGTTTCTGACAGTGTGACTGTGCACCCAGTCTGCAGATTTACAGATTGGAGTAATGTTGTTGGAAACCAATAATACATATGTGCTAGAAATAGAACTGCAGTCTTTGAGACTGTCACTTTATTATTACAGTGCCAAGTTTGGATTCCTAACAGAGCTTCTAGGCACTGCCACAGCAGAAATGTGTTAGCTGTGCAGAAATTCACAACTGGCTTGTCAGTGTGCAGGAAAATGAAGTTGCTTCACTGTGCACCTCTGGTTGTAACTAGTAGAAAAATAAGAGGAAAGCATGGCTGCATGAGGCTTCCTACTTGTCCTCATAACAGAACTATTTTGATGTGTAGTAAAAACGCAAAGTTATTTAGTCTTCAATGGAAATACTATTGACTTTGAAGCACTGATTTTTTTTTGTTGTTGCTGTTTATAAGAGTTTCTTTTCTGCAATATTATTTTATATACATAATAATGCTTAGCTGTCTTAAGCTGGAAACTGGCCAAGGCAGAAGGGGGATGGTTCCTGACCTGAAGGCTTGTACTTGCAGTAATGCAAACAGTAGGTAGGAAACCAGCAAATCACCTCCTCTTGCAGTGAACAAGACTCTTGTTTCAATCTACAGTGGATAATTTCTGCTTTGCCACTTCATTGTATGTAGCTTTCACTGAGGTAGTCACTATAAAGATAGGCAAGAGCTAGCAAAATTCTCTTCAGCTTAAGTGTTTTACGTTATCAGGTTTGCACTGTGTGAAACTCTAACTTCTATAATTTCTTTAAGAAGATGAGCATTTGTAGTCTGAGCATGTTTGTTTTGAATTATGAAAGTGCTTCAGTCTTGATCATCCAAGATCTGAATTAGACTTTATGTCCTCTTAGACTGTTGAGCTGAAATAAGGCCTCTGAAATACTCATGGTTTTGGAACTGAACTGAATCTGACCTTCCTTGGGACAGCGTACCTGTAGGAGCGCTTCTGGTTGTGGGGCAGCAAGCCTAAAATTGTGGAGCTCTTTGCGGATTCCCAAGCAGAAACACTGGCAGGAACAAAAGGATAACACCCTACTTTTTCCCCTTCCCTAAGCTTTCATGCAGCTTTAAAACCAAATTAATACTCTGAACCCACGTTTCTGTCCCATCCGTGGTCTGCACTTTTCCTCTGGCAAAGAGATCCCTAAACCAAGAGACCCCTGCTGCAATACCGAGTGTCTCTGCATTGCACAGGTGCTTCCTACAGCGCCACTGCCTTCTGCATGAGTCCAGGTTTCTGCTGCCACACTGGCCAAAAACCGTTGCAGACCAAACCTGATTTGTCTTTACAAATGAGTTTTCTGGGTGATTGTCTTCCAAAATTACTGATTTGTTTCTCCGTTCTGTTTAAAATGTGCATCATGTTCCCAACAGCACCCTCATTTCCCCTTTCTCTGCTTTCTTTATTCCCTGCTTCATATCACACACCTAAAATGGAAGTAAAATTGGAATTTGTGCTCTTACTTTGGACAGTTTGTAACTTCAGGTCTCTCCTGTGATAATTCAACAAGCAACTGAGCAAACCACAGCTTATATGGGTCTTTGACTTGGAGGCTTACATATTTTTAAATGTTCATAAATGCTAAATATTTATGTTTAGTTGGTGTATTTCCTTAAAAAGCATTAACTTAATGTTTGATGTAATGTTTAAAACAAAATCCAAAACTGTGAAATTTCTGGAATATTTTAAAAATGCCTTGGTCTAAGCACAGACATTAACATGTAAAAGACGAACAGCTCCTAGTCTTACTCTGCTGCTTGGTTTAAAAACAATCACCCCTTTTCAAAGGTGTTAGACAACAGCAGAGAGTGATTATTTAATCTGTGTTCCAAGTACCTTAGAATTTCTTTCCAGTGTATCTTCAGTCTGATACAGCATGACCTCTTGTCCGGAGGCTGTCAGATTAACCCACACCTGTAGACAGGGATAAGGAAAGATATCCTCATCCTCTGAGCCGTCGCTGTTTGGGCAGAGAACTTTGTCCTTGATGTTGGCTTTGAGTACCTTACACACGGTTTCTGTTGTCCAGACACTACAAAAACAAAACAAAAGGCATTGCTTTTAAATGCGTTAACAGCATCTGTTGAGAGTTGCATGCTGGAGATACATCTGAGTGTGCCAGCTGTGAGTGGTGGCATGGGTAGAGTTCATGGCTGCTCAATCCTGGTGTGGTGAACTTTGCCCAGCTGAAGCAATGGCTGCAGCTGGAGAAGGGCTGCCATAGGAAAGCAGTGCGGGAAAGGATTTTTTTAGTTGTTGTTTGTTATGCATTCTGTGGTTTGAAGTTAGATTCTAACCCCATCTGTAATCAGCTTCAAGTCTTATTTGAGAAAGAAGAATTGGACTTCAGTGTTTGGTAGTAAATGTTTGGAAGTGTAGTACCCTGGTAAAGTTTGACATTATTTGAAATCTGGCTGAGCATAGTGGAGCTCTTGATGTCTCAGAAATGTTTTGACTAATTTCATTCAATAATTTTCAGAACTCAGATCAGTTCCCATGCTTTCCCTCCCCCCCCTTTCTTTATTACATGGACGTTTTGCATGAATAAGTAGCAGGATATTGTGTGGCACAGGTTCATTGTTTTGCTGTTACTTATCCCTTTTTCTTAAAAGTTACTCTTTATTATTGATAGCACAGTAAGCTTTTGCTTACAGCAGTACACTTTGGTGGCAAAAAAGTAAAGAAATAGTTTCATTCCAGTTCTTAAGAAACTAATCTTTTTACATGCAAATGTCTTTTGTAATGCAATCAGGAAACTGGAAAATACATAAAATGTACGTGAATTACTCTGCTTTAAAGATAATATTTTTCAAACATTTTTGAGATTAAAGATGTTCTTAGCAAGAACAATGAACTGAATGTACTTGCTTGCTCCATCAAAATCTGCAAGCATGAAAAACTGAGCTGCATTCTTCATCTTGTAACTTTGTTTTTTTGCAAATTGGTTTTGTGTGTGGAGGCAGAACTCGCAAAATGAAATAAAAATGTGGGTAATAGTAATTTCTTCAGCATTCATTGTATTCTGCAACATTTGCTGTGGTAGACGGGGCTGTCGAAGGTACTAGTTTCACATGATGGTTGACTCTCAACTGAACAATTTTACCATGACTTCTGTTGCTCCAGTTTTTATAGTTTTATTAAAAACAACACACCATCCTGCACACACAAAAGGTTTTAGTGTTTGGTCTTTTTTTGTTCTTGTTGGGTTTTTTTGTTTGTTTGTTTATGTAGGACTTAGTTTTCCATTGTCAAGCTTTGAAAAGCATGGTTGTTTTTTCATTTTACGTATTTTACATGTTTTGCTCTGTTCTCATTCTAGCCCTGAGGAGGATCACTCCCTCTTTCTTGTGCTTACCTGTAAATGCCTGATGACTTCCTGGTGCATTTTTTTTCACTTTTCATTTCTCTTTTCCTCTGTCTTGAATTCTTACGAGCTCTTCAAGGACATACTGTTTCTTTATTGTACAGCGCACGAACTTATATTTTGACACTGTTTTAATAATTGTATTTGATGCTGACAGGAAAAAACCCCCACCTTTGTATTCATAACAAATGGCTGTTATTACCTTTTAGTGTAGAATGGTACAATGGTGATCCCGATAAAAAAGTACATCATCATGGAGCATGCGACCATTCCCAGTCCCAGGCACAGGGCTCTTGTCTCCCCTCGCTTCTGTGCGGTCACCAACTTTTTTCCCAACATGATTTAGAGTTGTGTAATCTGAACAATCTCTTTCTGGTATAAAATAAAATGCAGAAAGGAGAGGGAAAACGTGATTAGGATTTGCTACAGGTATCGCAGTTGTGTAACAAGTTTCTGAAATGAAATATAATGTATCCCATGGAGGAACAGTCCAATGTCTGCAAAAACTAGAAATACAAAAAAACCCAAACCTACTGTGTTTTTTGTTATCAGTAGACTCCTTTTTACTTTCTGATATTTACCATATAGTTTAAAAAGTGGGGGGGGGGAGGGATAGGAGATGGGGTAGGAAAATCTGATTACTTTTTGGGAGAATTCTGTTAACCACCTGATTGTCCTCAGCCGTAGTTCAGTGTATTTTATGTTGCTTCTCTGAAGTAAGAGTTACTGTGTTGTGTATTGGCAAAGGCTGCATGAGGGGAAAATCCTCCTACAGTAGAATCCATTTTACATTATGCCTTTTCTTCTGGATTAGTCTGAAGTGTGGTTGTCTTATTCAAAAGAGCTGAAATAATTTAACATTTGACATGCCCAGTTCCTACTTCTGCATATTTGTTGTTTGGCCTTGCCCATTCGGAGATGCTCAAAACTTGATGTCCGACCAAATAGCGGAGAAAAGCTGCGTTCTCTAGACAGAAGTAGTGTGATGCCACTGAACACAATTGAACAGGATTACAAAACACAGCAGTTAAAACTGCCATCCTTTCACCACAAGCACAGGGTCAGGACTGCTGCTGGCACTAGTTGGAGAGTGCAAACCTTGAAGTGTTGGTGTAACACCAGGGTACTCTTAGGCATAGCTGTTCAAACCTTAGGTCGGGAGTGACTGGCATTTTTCGCCCCCACTCCCTTGCCAAATAGCATTTTAAATTATCTTGCCAATTCTTTGATAAAAAGAATCTAAACATACTTGCTGTGAATCCATATGCCATTAAATCAGTACGACTCTTGTACAGGATTAATATATAAATGAGCCATAATAGTCACTGAGAGTTTGACCCATCACCAGTATCTGTTGCACTCACAGCTGTAATTGAATGTTTGTGGGGTTTTGTTTTTTCATGAAAATATGGTACAAACCATAGTTATGGCACATGGTGAGACTGGCAAGATTTGTGTCGGATTTTTGGGGAGAAGGGAGGAAAGCAGAACAGAAGGAGAAATGGAAAATACATTACATACATGCTGAAACAGGTTTCAGTCCTGTTCTTATACGCAAGACAGCAACGCACAGCTTCATGCAGTAGCTGGTGCATTTTCAGGATTTCAGCTTCAGGTGTGTGCAACTATTTAGTATTTATCCTTACTGGCTGGCCTTCAGGATGGTGTGGTCCTTGCCTAAATCCACCTGTGTTCAGCTTAGTAACAGACTAAACACCAAGACTTAAGCTTGGATATAGCATAAGACAAGCACAAGCTAAACTTAGCAAGTACGCTCTTCAGGTTAACCATGAGTAGATGGTCTCCAGCTGCCACAGGCAGAGTTGTGGTGTGAATATAATCTGAATGTTCCTTGCTTTCCTATTAGTTCCGTTTTTCATAAGTAAAAGTGCCTTACTTTGACTGTTTAATGATCAAAGGAAAAAAGTATTTGAACATTGAAATGCTACTGTTTTTAGACTACTATAACACCTGAATGCTAGTGTCATTAACAGTAAAAAATATAGACATCTATGGACAGTAAAACAGCTTTGGTCATTTAGCATATGGCTAGTTACAGAATTTTTTAAGTATCTATTTTGAAGTTGCTAGTACATGATATAAAAGTGAAAGGCTGTTCTGAGGTTTCCTTTAGAACAAGAGTAGTTATTGTTGGAATACTGAATTTTGTCCAGTTCCATATTTAATTCCACTTTAAAACATCAATATCCACTGTGAATTTTGCATATGGCATTTTGAGGGGAATTATTTTTCTGATGATTGTATAGAATTCACTGGCATTGTAAGAAGCATCTTAAGTTGGAAGTTGCCATAAGATGAACTTTACCTGTTTACTAGCATTTAAGTTTAATACAGAGTGCGAGCAAATGCCCTTAAATAATGCTGTATTGTGTTTTTCTTGGTCTATGGGGCTATAAATAGAACATGTGGCATCAAGCACTGTCAGTGTGCTAACGCTGTGCCTGCATGCTTGTGTATAACTGTGCACGGAGGCACGTGCACCCCCCAAGGGGAGCTGAGTAAATGTCAGTAGTGACAGTTCCTTGCAAACTTCTATTATTTCTTTTAGTTCTGTGGGCGAAAAGTGGAAATAGCACTTTTGAAAAACAAAGAATTCAAAAATATTTAAAATATTGGAATACTGTACAACTCTGTACCTGAAGATCAATTGATGTTAAACTGTCTCTCCTTAACCTCTTATGCAGCTTGGTCAGAGGGGAAAATGAAATAAAAGAACGTCATCGATCCTGGAGCACAGGCCCTTAGACCACGTGGTGCCTGAGTGGTAGTTCCTTATAGCACAGTGGGAAGATAATGGTAGACAAGTGAAAACCTGCACTGTTAGCAAGAAATTCTTACATACAGTAAAAATTATTAATCTTTTATTAGTTCTGTGGGAAAATGAAAAAGTGAGAGATTGGTAGTTCCACTGTGACTTATGGAAAACTTCTAGTGGCCTAGTGCTGTTAATATCTTGAGTTTTAGATAAACCATAATGGTTACATAGCTGTCCCAGTTACACTGAGAAAGTTACACTGGGGTAATCAGACCCCTTGTTACATGGAAAACAAGAACTGTGGGACTATTAACCAACGAATTAATAAGAAATGCAATTGCCCGTCAGTCTGCTTGAATGTCAGCCACATATGCAACAGAAGTACCAGTAAGCTCATCCTTCCTAATCATCCTGAACTGCCAGACTACCTCTTTAAGACACATAAGGAATTCATATGTGTAAATTGTAATTTTCACAAGTAGCCAAGAGGTTTTTCCGGCGTAATGCAGTGTTGTTTCCCATCCTGGCACCAGCCAGGCTGCCTGACCCCCATTCTCTGCATGGACTGCCGGGTTATCCTGTTTACCTCTGCTCCCCCAGTTCAGATGTCTGCTCTGCCCCAAAGAGAATAAGGACATATGAATTATGCAAAGAATGTTATCAAGAAAGATTGGTCTAAAAATATCTCACTGAGTGCTTCTATAAACATAAAAAATAACCGGCTAGGTCTCCAGGAGCTCACATCACTGTTGTGTTGCTGCAGCACATAAGCTGTAAATGTTGTCCCTAAAACTGAAATACATACTTCCTGTTGCATTTTTTTAATGCTTTAAAATTTAGAAGACCAGAAAAATCTGTAACACTACCTCATGCATGTGCAGAATAATTTAAGCAGAAAGTTAACTCAAGGAAAACTCACATGCATTTTTTTTTCTCCTCTCATACATAAATATTCTTATGTTCTTGTGCTGAAAATCCTGCATTTACTGACTCTCAAGACAAAGGAAATGCTGCATGCATATAGAAAAACATATTTATTTGGAATTTCTCCAGTGTTTAAAAGGTTAATTTTTTCAGATTAAAAATTCTTCTCTTTTGCCTTATAGCTCTGTCAATGTATATTAGGAGGAATGTTGAAAGAGCTAATTAAGTGTTTCCTCCGACAAAATCGTTAAATCTTTGAAAAATGAAGCACTGCATAGGACTTGATTGGCCCAGGAAGTCTCTAGGCGTATTTGAATTGGACTGTGTATAACTTGGGTTTTAGTCTGGCCTTCAAGAGCAAATCTTAATATATCTTTTGCGCTGAAGATTGTGGGGTGCCTCCATAATTATCAGGAAAATATAAGCTCCAAATCTTTTCATAATGTTCCCTCTCCCTAATCTTCTTCTTCAGTCTAGTTAAATTATACAGTACATTAGCTGTGCAATTTCTATGTATAATCACTGCATTGACAGCTGCTCGTGATAATCCTAGGGATGCCATCTGCTCAGGTTTGGAATAGTCCCCTGTTTTGATTAGTAGACATGTTTGATACTTGGCGGGAAGTCTCTGCCTCCTCCTCCCCCATCAGTCGAGGAGTTTCCAGTGCTGTGACCCCTGTGAGTTCAGATGGGACCTCTCTCTTGAGCTGTTTGAGGCTGCTCTTAACCTGAGTATGGCATATCGGTAGCACTGATGAATTCATCTTGCTCACTTGCAGAAGAAAGGGTGCTAAACCCATACCTCAAATTTAAATTGGGAATAAATATTAACAGTGAGCTAGTCATTTTTTTTGAGCTGGTTTATCCTATACCATATGGTGAATTTCTAGTGAGCATTTATGTACTGCTTTCAGATGAGCATCGGGTGCTAATGCTACATCACACCAAGAAGAGTGATGCAAGTTATTCACATCTCTAAAGTGATGAGGACTTTTTAAACAGGTCTGGACCCTTTGGCTTCTACTGTCTCTGCATACAAAATAGCTATTTGCTTTCTCCTATCAAGTGCCAACTTAATAATCACCTTGTTATATTCTCAAAACACCCTGTGTGGACAACATAAAAAATGCTGGCTTTGCTGGATGTGTAAGAGGAGCATAGTATTCATTGCCAGTTTATTGACCAAGTACTTTATGTGGCAACCAGAAGGCAATTGTAAGTCTTAGATCTATAAATATGAGTTCTGTACTGGTTATGCTGCTGTGGTAGAGCTTCACAGCTTACATATTTGCTATTGTCTCTGAGTGGAATTAATTTGATCACTCATACTTGCCTACTTGTTACCATGAGTATTTTAACACTGCTTAGATTCTTTTTCCATTCTGTTTCAATCCTGCCCTCATGCTTTTCTCATCTACTGCCCCACTGCTTACACCCCGGACCACAGGCCTGAAGTCAAAACTGTATTTGCATTGGCACTTGCTTCCCCTCTCCCCGCCCTCCATTTCCTACCCTAGTGTTTATGAGCATTTCTTGCTAGTAAGAGGTCTGCCTTTGCCAGGGGTCCTGGGGCCAGGGAACATGGGTTTTGTTCATTGCAAATTGATAAGAACCCACTACTTAAAAAGTATTCTGTGCATCTGGGACCCCAAATACTGTGTGTGTGTTACAGAATAAGGTGATTCTGAACCTCAATGGAAATGTGCACAGGAAAGAAAATTGTGCCATGTACTCATGCAGCTGTCTTGGAAACCCAAAGCAGCAGTATTTTGACTGTGTAAAATGATACAACTACATTCATTTTATGAAATATGCTGTATCATTTTGCTTTATCAATGAACTGTTTGCCTGATGTGATGCTAGAGTGAATTAAAGTAGGGGTTTTTTTTTGTTTAAAAACCTATGTAGTTATTTAAGAGTAATTCTGTTAGCTTTTAAACCTGGTGGTTCTTTAAAAAAAGAAAAAAGTTACTTGCTCATTTCAGCAGTTCTGAAGCTTTCCCAGAGTGCTTCTTTTGGATTCTGTGCGTTACAGGACTGCGCAAAATGAATCCGTTTAAGAGTAGATTTCAGGGAAGCCTGCAAGAGTTTAAGTGCCTGGTTCCTCTCTAACTTAGATGTAGACAAGCACAGCCTCTAAAGGAATGCTGAACACCCGAAGCCATGAAACAGATTCTAAGACTAAAGGTGTATGTATTTACCATTAAAATGAAAAAAAGCTGTGATCTCATATGGGCTGCAGACTCCTACGATTCTGTTGTTTGTGAAAATATTACTGTTACTTTTGCTAATAATTATTGAGAATTATCAGATTGAGTCCAGTTACAAAAGAGAGAACAACTTAACTTTTCGGTCGCATGTGGGCTATCTGGGTCCTCCACAGTGCTGCAGATTTAGAAAGACTGTTGCTTCCAAAAACACTGTACTTTTCAAAACCCAAAGCTATTGCATGCTCCCAAGGAAAAACAGTTTCTTAGAAATATACTTACTGTTTTTGATGAAATGCTTCTTTCTCTGATGAAAAGGCTCCTTTTACCTGACAGACTTGGGATAGCAGTGGAACTTAGATCTGAAAGGGATTTTTATATTTTTTCCTTTCCTGTACTTCTCTGGGTTTCCTTTGCTGTGGCTGAACTCCTAGCTTAGTTCCCCTATTACGAAGCTTTCTGTAACCATAAATGGTAAGGTATGAAAGAGCACCGTCCTTTTTGAGATTAATTGCTGAAAACCATGGAGCTGCAATACTAAGACCAAGTACAGCTGAAGAGACTGAGTTTTCTCATACCCTAGGGCCCCTTTTGCCATGTATCCCAGTACATTTGTCTTAAGCTGTAGTCCTACTCCTTTTGTACAGCTTTTTAGTTCAGAAATCTGGTAAGTCTTTTGGGTAAGATTTAAGGAATTGGCTGTATCAATGACCAGTGGTACCGATTCTTAATTCTTAATACCTAAGCTATTAACAGCTGTGTGCGTGCTTTGTTGCCACCAGTTTTGATCAGTTTGTATGCAATAGATGCTAAAACTTTGGCTGTACATCAGAGCCCTATAGACAAGAACAAAGCATCCATCATGCCATGGATGTATTAGTGTCCAGCACGTTCCTCTAGCCAAGAAGCCAAGTCTGCTTCTGGGACATACAAACAGATGACTCCTAGCACGGAGCTTCAGAGAAGAGCTAAAATAGTATCTTTTTTTGACAAAAGAAAACTCCTCTTTTATTGGGAGACTAAAGGAATTGAAATGGGTTTATCTAGTAAAAGCATTTAGAGTGTTCTGAGCATTGTAAACAAGGGTAGGATCCTCTCTACCCTGCTTTAGCTGGTCTTCTGGGCTTCCTTTTAGCAAGGGATTTGAAGTTGACATGTTCAGAGACTTCATGCTGTCTGAAGATAACAGATGAATCTTCCCCAAAAGGACCTTTTCTATTATTATTGATGCAGAAGAGAGCACACAAAGCTAACTTGGATTTAGATAACTGTCTGTTAGACACTTAAAGCTAAGTAAGATGAAGCCCGCTACTATAACCTAGATTGGAAAGATTTATGATCATAGTCATTTTTTAATATTTGAGAAGTGATGCAGCTAAATTTAAAGAATGAAATTTGAAGGTTGGAAAAGGAGCCTTATGAACAAAACTTATTCCCACATAAAAAATGACCTGGTTGGGTGGAGTTTTCTATAATTTTTTGATACTTTGAAATATTCAGTCTTTTTTCCTAAGATGCAGGCTCTGGCTCAAGCAGAAGTCAGGGTCTTAATGAGGAATTTATTAAAACTGATTTTGGGGCTGTGTGATTCAGGAGTCAAGGCAGAAAACAAGGTAACCTTTGCTGACTGAAATTCATGTATCTCCAACTCTGGGTGTCTCTTCTACCAGCTCTCCTTGACTTAATTTTAACTGCCCCACTGAGGAATTCTGCTGTGAAATTAACACAAACCTTGTGGAATTCCACATGCAAAACAGAGATCACACTTGTAAAGTTCCTCAGTGTACTGAAGGAGGTGGTGGTAGGGTGCTTTGGGTCAGTTTGAGGTGCACTGGTGATTTATTTGAAGACAGAAGCTATGCTCCAAGTCTAGTGCTACACGTTACCTTTTGCTCGTTTCTTTTCTGCACACGTACAGTGCAGATGTGTAAGTCCAGGTGGCCACTGGCTCTTAGAGAACTAACCCAATAAACTAAGCTAAAAGGAGATGTCGTGCTGTTATCCACTTCTAACCTTGGGATATTTTGATGAGCCACTGACCTGTACTGAGCGATGTGTACGCATGAGAGCTCTATCAATGGCAAGCCAAATGATTGTTGCGTTATAAACTGTAATTCTGTATTACAGTCTAAAATAGCCTCTGTCTTACTAAAATGACATAGAATATTTTACTGTTTTGCAACCTGAGGGGAGGGAGGGAAAAGGGAACAATCTGGTGATTTAAATCACCATGCACTTTTGCCCTGGTGCTCCTTCTTGCAGGAGCTGCAGTGCTCGCTCCTCTAGCATTGCTCATGGCTATCATGGTGGGACACCATGAACCCACTCACCTGCTTGTTCAAGGCAGGATTTCCCTGGTCTCAGAGGAGCACGGGACCAGCTGTAGCCTCTGCATGAGGATCTGCTGCTGGGACACTAATTCACTGTGTATTTGTAAGGTACACAACTGGTAATGCACAGTTTGTCCTGGCCTTACACAGACGAATTCCTGAGAGTGCTCTTTGAGTATGGGTGGCAAAACAAATCGAGGCCAGTTAGAGTCAGCTGGAGCTAAAGGCAGTAGCCCCTGTTGATCTACCATCCTTTTACAAATACTATTTTTATCCAAGATAAAAAATTTTGCAGGGGCCTTTTCAAGCTTTGTTTGAGGTGCTGTTTTAATGTTTGATCCTTGACTATAATTGGGGGAAGAAAAAGGGAAGACAAACAATGTCAGAGCAGGCTTTTCTGAACTTCAAATACTCTGTTCCAAATCTGAAAAAGTTTCTTTTCAACGTCTTGCTTCACACTTATTTTATTCCAATGTGTTAAACCCTTTGGCTAAGGCCAAAACAAATTAAATTTGAGGGATAATTTCCCATGATTCTTTTAAAAATGAGCATGCTTCAACTTTGAAAAAACTGCCGTGACCAAGTTAGTGAAGTATCTACACTTACAATTATCAGTCTCCAGAACTGCAAGAAGCTATCAGACAAATTAAAGAGAATTAAGATAAGTATTTTGGAGGAGTTATTTTCTCTGTAATTGCTAGTGGAAAAAAAATGTGGGAGAGAAGATGTGGCTCTGAAAGAGAAATTGTATAAACATTAGCATACAAGGATTGTAGCACTGTTTTGTAAATAAAAATATTAAGGGACTGTAAGCATTAGAGCAGTGGTAGGGGAAAAGAGTTTCTGGTGCTTATTTGCTGTACTACTCTGTAATGAGTACTCAAACTGTCCTTTGTGCACCATCTGTATGGTAAAATGCTTTGTTCCAGCTCCCTTGTTCCATCTTCTGTTTCTGATGGGGTCTGGTCATCAAAGGTGTGTGTTGGTTCAAAGGTCTCTTAACCCTCCCAAGGGATCGGGCTGACTTTGCTGTGATTCTAAAGCTTCAAGGAAGCTCGAGAGAGTCTGGTTCGACCCCACGTGCTACTGAACAGTTTGTTGCTGTGACATCACATGAATTAAACTTATTTTGTGTTTGCAGGTGACCTGTTGCACATTAGGCTCTCCTATGTAACAGGTGGATCTTGCTGGAAGTCCTAGTCAGATGATTTAAATAGTGTCTGTAGGCAAGCAGAAGTGATGTGAATTTGCAAACTGTGAACTCCCTTTTGGCTCTAATGTAAAGAGCAGTTCAGGAGTTAAAAACGGGAAAGAAAAAAAAAGTAGATCTCTTAGTTGGTCAGAAGTGCTTATTCCATTCTTCGAAGTTGATCATCCATAAGGGTTGTTTTCACATTAGAGCATAAGAAAAACCTAATGGCTGTGAGACAGAGACAGTTTAATAAGTATTGCCGGTTTATTTCCAGGACTTTCTGTTGCTTCTGAAAAATCAGTGAGCTGTGAAATGAAAACAGTTGTTTGGATCTTCAGAGAGCCCTGCAAAGTTATTAGCTCCCTGCTTCCTAATTGAAACATATTCATAGTGTAGTACGTTGTCATTTTTAAGGGGCATCATAAAAAGAAGCTGTGGCTCTTGAACAAGGAACAGTCACACATTAAAAATTACATGAATTAGAAGGAGAAGGATGTCCTAAGTGTTGGCATGTCTAAATCAGGCACAGGCAAACTTTAGGGCTCAGCTGCTTTCTTTTAAGTAACTAAATTAACAAACTGCTGGACTTGCTGATAACTCAACAGTTTCATGAGGGCTGAGGGAGTCCTCAGAACTTGTCATACAGATACATAAGCAGGGATTTTGAATTGTTCCAACTTCACAGTGTGGTGGTTGTGTGCTTGTGATGATTCCCTGAGTGAAAGGTAGCTGTGTGGTGATGGACCTCCCTGCGGTATGTTGTATCTGTAGTAAAGCATAATGCTGTGTGGTAGGACTTCATTTCTCTCTGAAGTTACTGAGAACTCTCTTACTACTCTGTCTTGAAATGGAAGTTAGAGAGTATGCTTAACTGTTTGCCGCATCCAACCCTCTGTGGATACATACTAACTGCTTTCAGAGAATAAGGGCATGATTTCCAACTACAGAATAAGTGCATAGGCTCTTTTCTCAGTTTGGATCTTGTGTGTTTAACCAGTTCTTAAAAATGTTATTCCAGATAGAGGAGCCCTCAATATTGGGAAAAAAACCAAACACCAAAACAAAAACAAAAAACCCAAACAGCCACCACCACAAAAAAAAAAAACCAAACCAAAAAACCAAAACAAAGAAGCAAATGTACGCCACATTGTATAGAATTTAATTGTGGATTTAAAAGTATTTTATGAAAGGAGGTCATTACTGTTTATCCTTGCTTTATTAGATGGGCACAAGGAGATAACTGGAATTAATTGCTTAAAGGCAGGATAAAAAAAAAATCAAATGGAAATATGTTATGAAATGCCCTTTGTTTCTACTCCACCCCTGTTCTATACAGAAAAGTTCAAAAATTTATTTTTTCTTTCTTTTACGCAAAGTCAGATTGATATAAGGAATTAAAGTAAATCTTCTTTTCCTTAACATTATTCTTTTGATGCAGAAAGTTACTGTAAACAAGACTGTCGTCTATAAATAACAGCATTGATCTTGTGTTCCCTGAAGCAGTTAAATTTCCTTTTGGAGTGCAGTCCCAATATCTAGGCATTTTATGTTCTTTACTATAGACTTTTCATGAAAGTAACGTGATTACTTTGAGGTCTTCCTTTACCTGGGGAATTTTAATCCATTTCAAAGTAACATTGCCTCAAGAAGTTAACAGCAGATAAGTTTTAGGCTTATGGAGCAATTTCCACTGTGATTAAAAACTCAAATGAGCCATTGGTAGCAGAGATCATTAATTTTGCCTGTGAAAAGGAGGAGGTCATGCAGGCTACTACTACAGCAACCTGGCACTGGACTTCTCCATGGCTTGTGGTGGGTCTCAGCTGATGACTGGCTGACATATATGGCAGATAAGGGGAACGTAGTTTGTGATCTGTATTTTTGCAGGTTCACTGGTTGAAGTACATTTACTCCGTGCTGATGTAAAGAAACAAAAGCCTCAGCTGCTCTGCATGAGGAGAATGGGAGGGGAATGCTGGAGGGAGATGTGTGGCAGGAATTTGGTGGAGAGAATTGCTGGGAAACGGTCTTTTTCACACATCAGAAGCCCTAGCTTCCTATCTTGACAGAATAGAGGCAGAAACAGAGATAATTTTCAGACTTCACCTTTGCCAACTTGTCATGCTTTTGAGTTGGCAGCATTTTTATTCTGTAATCTTGGTCATTGTGCTTCTAGTACAATTTTTACTTGCTTAATTCATAAATGAAGATTGAAAAATCAGGACAAGGCATGGATACTGGGCAGGAGGAGCAATTCTTCAGGGCTGGCAAAGATGAAAAGTTCTGTCATGCTTCGTCATTTCAGTGTCATTTTTGCCCCCAGTTTTACTGCAGTTCTGTCTTCTCTTGGTGCAGCACCTGGCTGGCACTGTAAGGTCCTGATTATCAGAAACTGTGGTGAAGCAAATGGTTCTTGTGCTGCATTGATGTGTTTGCATCTCGGAGAAAGGCAAAAAAGAGCCGATGGAAATACCTAACACCCACATATTGTACCACGGAGAGCAAAAAGTAGTTCTGTGTGCAAATTTGAGTTTTTCAAAGAGAAAAGGGGAAGGAAAGCTGAGGAAAATAAATTATTTGAGCCACTAGAACATACATGCTGTTGGAAACATATATAGGTTATATTTGCACACAAACTTTTGCCTTGAGTTCTTCTCCCCACCAGAAAAGCTTGAGAGTAAACCTGCCTGGAATTGATTCGGCTTGCATAGGTTCAATTACACCACATTCACTTCCCTTTCAGTAATAAAAATGTGCTTCAATGTATAAAATCTTCCTCCTCTCAATGATTATATGTAAATGTAGAGAAAATCAATTGAAATTTGATTTAGTCTTGCAAGCCGTCTCGGGCTGAGTTGTCAGTCTTCAAAGATGTGAATAAAATGTGTGCTGTTAGAGGACATAGCCCTAATTCTTTTTAAGGGGGAGAAGAAACCAACAGACCTTATTCTGTAACTGTCAGCTTTCCTTACTTTAACTGTATATTTCTCCCTTGGACCCTAGTGTTTTCACTGTTGGTGTTTATTTTCTTGGTTTCTGTGTTATTGCTGCTGACCTTGCAGTGTTGTAAGAAGGAATGGACTGATGAACCAAGATAAAACCTGTGACTGTTGGGAGGAATTTGATGTTTGTGCATTCCATCCGCAGGAGCTGGCACTTGTAGAGGAAAGAGGTTCTGCAATACCAGGAGGCTTTGCTAGAAGTGACAGGAATGAGTGCTTTGTTTAGGAGGTATTACATGGGATTCTGCTTGTTTTAAAAATGCAGATGGAAAGACAGAATTACTGATCTGTCAGGGCCTAAATGTTTCAGCATGTCCTTTCCTTCAGGAGGGGATGTTCTGTTCTCTGGAGGGCTAGACATGTTAACAAGCCTCAAAGAAGGACGTCTGACCCAGGATGTGTTGTGAATTACTTTACCCTGGTCTACCTTGTTCTTAACCGTGAATGCAAGTGTGACTACAATAAGGATGTTCCTTCTAGTCCCATAAATCCAGGTTGAGTATTTTTTTCCGATCTCAAATGCATGAGTGCTCATGCTCGTATGGTTCATAGCCTTGTTTTACAGACTCAATTTCTTGTAATGCCAGGGGATTATGAAAGGGAAGACCTTTGTAGCTGAGCAGAGTCCCCTGTGGAGTGAAATGTTTCTGTTGCACTTAAAAATGAGTACTTGGAGAACTGGATCCCAATAGTGTGTATTTTGCCTTTGCTTGCAGAGGAAGGGAATTGAACACCATAAAGTTACTTTTCTTATCCTTCTCATCCCCTTTTGTGTCTCTGTAGATAGAGAGCAGGTAACAAGTACTGTAGTTAGAGAGCAGGTAACAAGAATATATAAAAACTAGTTTCAGGTCATAATTCTGATTGCCTAAACCAGAGATGTTGCAACCAAAAGGATTTTAGGTCAGTTTCCTAGCCTTTGTGCTATAGAGTACGCTGGAATAAGTTATCCCTCCCAGTATCCCTAGGGGAGCTTTTTTGTGATATAAAGTAATTGGAGATGCCTTGGAGAGGAGACTAGAAATCTGCTATCCCAGCCTCAAATCAGTGACCTTCTCAGAATATGGATAATTTCCTCTTTCCAGAGAGGTCCCCCCCCATCCTTTCATGGGTTTGTGTGTGAAGTAGAAAAGCTCTAGCATGAATGAGAAATTGAGAGATGCTCGTCTGTCACATTGTAAAATTGACAAAAATAGGAGGATGTATGTGGACTGATAGGCAAAACTGCAAGACCTCTGTCCAAAGTTTTACTTTGACTTGAGAGAAAGATTTTCTAGTTGGCCTTGGGAAATAAAACCAAATCAAACATATTATTTCAGCCTCCAAACTAAAGTATCAACTGTTTGTACGTGACTATTCTCAATAGAATTTGTTTTAAGAACAAGTATGAAAATTCAAGAGTTTTGTGTTAAATTTTTACTGGTGTCAACACAGAGTTTCCATCCAAAACAAACTTATAAACTATAGCCCTTCATTAGTGAGCTTCGTTAACGGTGCTATGCTTTTTAATAGGAACTTCTGAGACATTTTACAGCATTTGGAAACCTCTTGATGAAATGTTATGGCTCGCTACTTTAGGGCATAAACAGTGGCGATGTTTAATCTTTATCTCTCTTTGTACTTGCTCAGCAGTTCTGCACTCCCCCTGGATTTCTTTGTTCTTAGCAAAATTATTTTATCCCCCTCAGGTTCTTTCAGTCTGTTGCTTTTCTCATTCAATTTCGAGGTGAATAAGCTTTTTTTTTTTCCAGACTAAAGGAAATAAAAGGTGAAAACTGCTTCCTTGAACTTTGAATATGTATGATCAGTTATGAAAAATTGCATTGTTCATGGAGATGGTGTGTGAAATACAGATCCTGTGCAGTAGTAGGCTTTGAACTGGGCCTCAAGTCAATGGTTTTGACTTTCAGATATGGAGGGGGGGTGAAGTGGGAGTGGATGGTGGTGTCTCTAACAATAGTTGGATTTTTTTAAAATGTTAACATACAAGGGTGGGTGAAGAATACTAGATAAATAACAAAGTTTTGTTCCCTCTCAACTCTACAAGATGGGATTTCTCACAGCTGACTTCAATGGCAGGAGGATGTATGCTGCCAGCCTGTGCAGACCTTCAGTGGTGTTATTTAAAACTTGCTGTAAGCAACTGAAGCAAAATTTTGACAAGTAGAAGAATCTGTTACTGTAGTATTTCTTGCAGGTTTGCTAACAAGAAGAAAAATTAAAAATGTAGGTAACAAAGCCACAAAACAGTACTCTAGTGGACCAATGTAGTGTCTTTTCTCCAAATAGGTATGGATATGGGCATCTTTTTGTCTGGTGGAGAAGCTAAAGGAATGGTGAATGGTGACATAGGAGGGGATAGAGGAAGTGCCTGTAGTATACCAGGTGCAATTTCATATATATGGGTAGAATTTGGACCACAGTGCCCAGGTACCGATCCTGGGCGTTCCTGATAAATAATCCTGTTGCAGAGACCTGTGACTTATCAGTTTCATCTTGACAAAATAAATGAAGCCTGCTGTCTGGTTTTTTTTTGGTGGGTTTTTTTTTTTTTTTTTT
>RSEF01000013.1:3337328-3401477 GCA_003993805.1 Himantopus leucocephalus | reverse complement strand
TTTTTTTGTGTGTGGATGATAATAAAGCTCTCAAACTGAAAATAGTCATCAGGTATTACTGTGTAACCTGTTTGAGGCTAATCAGACTCCTTATGTAAGAGAGAGCCAATAATGTATTTATATTTCTCCTCCTTCCCCTTCTCCCATCCTGCTTTTGATACAGGTGCTCTCCAAAAAGCTTACAGATTGCTGGCTCTGACACAGTAGGTACAGGAAGTGCCAATAAGCTTCCCCTACATGATTTGGGGCTTTTTTTGGTCATATTCTAAATAGCTGTGTGTACAAGGTGCCCTTTGTATAGTGTTTTACGTCTTGCATTTGAATTAACAAGATCAGATTCCTGCAACGGTAATTATGCCAGGATAATAGCTGCATATGGGAACATCTCCATAGTTTCTTCATTAAAATATTTTGGAAATAACTAAGGAAATGCTAGCCAAAACCTCTTCAAAATCTGAAGAAATTGGCAGGTGTCTATTTGTGGGAACAGGAAAGAGAATTGATTGGTTATTTTTGCAGAGTTTGCAAGCTTCTTGTTGGATTTTAGAGCCAAGTTCAAGACATCCAAATGATCCATAAATGATTATAATGGAAACTAAGATAAAAGGACGGTTACAACTTGTATTCATATTGTGTGCTCATGACTCAGAACGTGGAGCACGTGTCTGCCTGTTGTTCACCTGATAAGACCTCTGTGATGCCCAAATAAGCAAATAGCATGAATTTTTCGCATGGTGCCCTGCTGATTTCTTTCTCAGGCCAAAAAACAAATGTATCCAAACTTTTAAAAATCTGAACTCTGGCTGGGCTCACTGGATCGGTGCTAGAGAGCCAAGATAACACAGGGACTAGAACCGTGTGCATGCCAAGAATTTATGATGACACAATATCCAGCTGCTTTAACATATTGCCTCATTTGCCTGCATTATGTTACCACAAGATGTATCCTAGCCCCTTCCAGTTTCCTTATGGTCTACTTATAGCAGGGGTGCTGAGACAATATTGTGTACCCTCTGCAGGTGCTCTGAAGAGTGTTTTCTAATTCCTACTGTTTTCTTTCTTGCTTGTAGAAGGGAAGACTCTTTCAAAGCATTGGCCAGCAGGCCTCATGGAGTTAGCTACTTCAGCTTTGAGGTCGATGATATTGGGCTTGTGTGCAAAAAAAAAAGGTCTATGCCAGATATTTGGTTGGGCAGAACAGGCAGTATGCTTTGTGCTAAAGATTCTGGTTTCCTTTAGTCCTCTTCATTGCTTTTGACATTACAAACTTTTAGATAGCTCCAGATTCACACTGAGCCTGTTGGACTTGCTTCTGAGACTGAAGTCAGCTTCTCGAGTCCATCAAACAGAGCTTTCCCACATTTGGTGTACCATCTCAGGAGTCATGATTTTGCCTTTTGTTATTGCATTTCCTATCAATGAGTTTCTGTTTACCGTCAGAATTCTGGTTTTTCTCAAGATAGCTCATGGTCCACAAAGCTTAGTAATGCAACTCTTCTAATGACTTTGAACTGTTTTCATTTTGCTGCAATTCTTCAGAACAGTCCATTTTTAAAAAAGGGAAGGGGGAGGAAGGGGAAAGACTGACACTTTTCTTAGTGACAGCAGCTATCTTGAAAATAGACCAAATCTTGTGATGCTTTTCTTGAAAATAACTTAGAGAGCAAACAACCTGAGTTCTTTAGTATCTTCTAAGTAGCATCCTAGTGGGGTGCTGAAAACACCACAAAGATGCTTGTAAGAGAAAGCATGAGTTTTGGGGTTTGGCATAGACTACTGAGGCTTACAGAATTTTTGGAAGTAACTTCCTGGATCCCTTGTCTTTTATAGACAAAATTTACCAGCGCGGGGAAGGCACTCGTATTTAACATACTAGTTCAACAAAATAATACATGTCATCAAGTTCTAGAAGAGGTGATGCCTTCAAGGCAGGACTGAGAGAGGGTTTTAGTATTCATTATACCTACGGAGCCTGCCAATGGTCTTCAGTAACGGTTTGCAAGTAAATGTGCTGTGACACCTTTCTTTAATAGCAAGCGTACTTAAGCCTGAAGAGAATTAGTCTGCAGCCTACTAATCTGAGTGGTGAAGGATCATTTCTACAATGAAATAAAGCATGTGTTGGTAGTGTTACATCTTCATCTTCTCTCTGATGACCACAGACTTCAAATTGGGGAAAACGGTTTCTTACTTTCTTCTACAAGCAGTCAAATTTGGGCCTTTTTTTATACTTGAATACATGCCATGCTGAACGTAACTGTTATGACTTGTAGCTATATGGCAACCAGAATGGCAGAGATGCAAGTGTTTTTCTGTTTTGTTATGAAGGCCACTATCTATTCTGCTGGGAAACAGAAAGAAGACCAAAGGAAAAAAAATATGGGAAAGAAGAGAAATTATGAGAAGAGTTTACTTGAAGAGGGAAATACAGGGTGATAAGAAAGATCAGAAGAAATGAGGAGCAACATTCAGCTTCCTTTTTCATCCCTGTGACAGTTGTGGAGCTTGGTAATCATGACTCTGTGGGGATGATATCCGGCTAGGAAGATTAGTAGCAAGAACCAAAATCTGTCATAAGACATTGTTGAAAGCTGATGTTTCCTTAAGTATGTGTTCAGATCACACCCTGTGCTGAGCTTTGCTTATCTCTGAGCCTGTGAATAGCTTTTGGAAATGCATGCTTTTTTGATTTTTATTACCCGGTATACTGCAAAGAGGTAGATAAGAAGCTGAAATACTTTAAAACTTCTTTGTCATCCATCACTCAATCTGCTTAGCACACATCCCTGATATTTCTCTGCCATGCTGTAGAGCTAAACTTTATAGGATGTGCTTGGTTGCTCATATTTCTTTAGAGTGAAGAACAGGGGCAACAGTGTGAATTCAAGAATTGTCTTTATATGTGTAACCTTTTAAATTTTGCTTCCCTCTTTAACCATTTCAGTTGCAAGGTAAACTGCCTGCTACATACCTTGGTGTAAAGTCTTTCTATTAAAAATATAGTCTGTGTAACAGCAGGACACGCATAGCTGTGGAGAGGTACCATCAGCTGAAAAAGGGAACACAGTTTGGAGGATTACTTGTGGGTAAACTGGAGATCACATCTTTGCCCACAGTAAGTAGAACTGATCTGTTGTACAGATGGCCGCTAACAGCAAATCCTAACTAATGTTTAGACTTACACTGTTTGCTTTAAAGATCTGTTTTCTTTTTGAGAACATAGTAAAGCTGCATATGAGGAAAACACTTCCAAAACCTATTTAGGACAGAGATCTGAGTTTTGGGTGTACTCTGAAGTGGTTTTTTTTAATTATTACTTTTTCCCCTAACATGCAAATTGCAAAATACTACAGTCTTGCCACCCTCTGACCACTCCCCACCCTCCCCAACCCCCCCTTACTGACTTAACTTTTCCCTGAGAAAATTGCAGCCTTAGTTTTGAATTCCTCCTGATTTGTAAGCATATTCTTGATTTGCAGGATGAATTTTACTGAGCCAAACTGATGACTGTCATGGGGATGGAGCAGGGAATCAAAATACCAAGTTTGCTGAGGGATGCTGACAGTATTTTTATCAATGACTAAGAATGGCAAATCCTAACTGGCTTAAAAACTAAGGTAGGGTGATGAAAATATACACGGACTGACAGCCGGTATAGGAAGATTAGGACATCTGCTTGTATCTGGTATTTGTATCTAGAGCAGCACAGAGTCTGTTATATTTTGGGAAGTATGGTATCTTTCTGTGAGTGCAGCCAAGACCTGGGATGAGCATATGTATCTGACACAGACGTGTTCTGTCCCTCAAGAATGGACTCAACTATGAAAAAAACCAACCGGAAATACTCCTTCACCATTATTACCTGGACCAGTGATTAGCTGCTAAATGCTGCAAGGCTTATAAATTACTGTCATGGTCACTTGACTTAGTTATGGGATCTTAAACCTGGTTGGCTCATATAACTGTTATGACAATGATTGCCTTGATGTCCAGGATTAGCAGTGGTGGTCCTTTGATGAAAGAATGGATGGATTTACCAGAGGTAAAGGATTCTAGGTACTTTCTGAGACAGCTAACAGTAGAGAAGATCAGCGAGTCCACAGTGTTCTAATTCTTTTTAAAAATTATTCTCTTATTCTTTGAAAATTTATTACATAAAGATAACAGAAAAGAGCATACAAGAAGATGGATTGGTTTTGCTGTAGCTATATAAGGTATACTGTAGTTCTGAATATCTCCTGGCTTTGCTTTTGTAAATTCATTGATTGGGAGAAAGGAAAGATGGTGTAACTGTTGTAGGAGTATGATCTGCACTGAACGGGATCAGTTGGTGGCTGTTACTTTTTGTGCTGAGGATGCTAAGCTGTAAGGTTGTGCTAGAAGGGAAAACTCCCCAGAAATATTTATAAAACAATATTAGATTCCTCTCAGGCTCTCAGGATGCTTGAAGAATGTCTAATGAGTTTGACTGCATGAGACCCTGGCAACGCAGAAAACTGCTTTGTAGCCTCTTTGAGTCTCAGACAGTATGGGGTTGAGGGAGGCCCTTCTGCTGTACCCCCCTCCTGGGCCACAGCACGCTACCTGCAAGTCTGCACAGGCACAGAATGGTACCTGGAGTGAGAAAGGGGAAGGTGCTGAAGCAGCCTTGATCTTGTCAGGCAGGTGTGGAGTCTTTGTGTGCCTTTGCAGCTCCAGTCTGCTAAAAGTCATCACCTGCCTTGATGGCCACTGCCCAATTCAGAAAGTGGGGACATGAGTTCTCCTCAAGGAAGTGTTCCTCCTGCCTTACTGACTGTGAGCACCAGTACAGAAAGGGCTGCTCACACAGCCCAGGTGAGCAAAAGTTATTCTTCTGGTCCCCAAGACGTTGATGGCAGTCCTTAAAAACCATTAGGATGAAGCAGCTGTGTGAAACAGCTCCGCAGAACTGGGGGAGTTTTTGCATGATCATGTCTTTAACCCATTTGGTGTGCACAAGTTACTACCCTCAGTGCAAAGCAGTTATACTTCTAAAACTGCTCTTTTTCTGAAACGTAGTAGGGAGGCATCTATGGTTTTGGTTTTTTTTTGTTTTTTTTTTTTTNTTGCTCACTTCAGACATTAAGGAAAGGAGAGATTCTGAAAGTTATTTAAGTTAATATATTTTTAAAGATTTTCAACACTCAAGTGCAAAAAGGAATCTGCAGAGATTTGCCCCCTAATCTGTATTATAACTTAGTTATGTTTTTAATGGTGATTAATTTGTGTTAATTAAATTCAGCAGTTTTAAAGAAATTATGTGATACCTTTTTATTATTATTATTTTAAGAAGATTAATTTGCCTGTCAGTTAAGGTCAAAAAGCTTGCTCATGAAAATTGCCTGTTTAATATTAATCAGACCTCTTTTCTGTTATTGCAGCTATCTTTTCTGTAAGATAGATGTTGAAAGATGTCTTGGTGTCATTTCTGTTTGCGTTGTTTTCTTTTCAATTTTTTCCCCATCTCATGGCTCTTTTTTCTTCCTCTTCTTAAACCAGCAAACATTGCTTTGTTTTATTGGTGATTGTGTTTTCCTGTAACATACTCTCCTCAAAGAGCACAGTGCTAATGGATACCACTGACATAAAATCAGTCTTAGATGTGTAAACATCTGCTGCACTCAGTAGATCTCACATTAGTTTATTCTGTTTTGTCCTTGTTTTCCATTTTACACTGCTCTTGTTTCCCCCAGGAGATGTTCTTTTGTCACATTATTTTGAGTCTGAGCCTCCCTAAGCAGACTGTAACACTTACATCAAGTTGTTATTTCTTTAATCCCCACAATTCGGACTCCTGTGTGATGATTTTCATTCAGCATAGCTATACCTAAGGAACAAATTATACTGTAAAAACACCAGGTCATTTCAGGACAAATGAGATGCAGAAACTGTTGCCCCCTCAGATCTCGGGGATCTTGATACAGACTCTCTGACAAGTATTTCAAACAAACCTCATCATGAAGAAGAGAAACCTATGAAGTTTCCTGTAGTTAAAATATGGCTCGCTGCTCTCCTGAACTCGCAAAATATACAGCTTTTGAAATTTGAAACTAGGTTAGCCTCTGAATTGTGCAGACAATGCTTTCTTGTATAATCGAATTGTTTAATATTTTTGGGTTTGCTTGTTTTTAAGGTTGAGCTCTGTGTGATTTGGTTCATGCATTCTTAATTGCTGTTATTTTAACCATCTGTGTTACTTGAGAAAGATTTCTCAAGAAAATAGCCAGCTAGCCAGCATTTCTAAAATTAGCCTATCTAATTATTGGCCCTTTATTTCTAAGAATAGTTTATTTATTGAGGATCAAAAGAAGCAAAAATAGATCTTTTTGCAGTGAAGTGTATGTCAGTATTTCTAAGTATGTCTGTGAAAACATGCCTAGTTTTCGTCTGCTTTATTTTAAAGCAAGTGGGTGCAAAAGTCAGCAAATAAGTTGTTAGAAAGCAAGCACAACTATAAAATATCAGTAGGGATAAGAGAGTTCAAGCAGGAAAGGAAGGAGTCTGGTTGCACAGAGGAGGAGAGGGTGATCAGTGGGTTTGTGCATGCAGTGATGCATGCTCTCGCAGAGCAGTTTTGCTGCATTGTGTGAGCTCCATCACTTTCCTTTTTGTTTGAGTTGAACGTGACCAATCCTGTTTCATATAAGTAACGTTATTCCTATACTATGCAAGGATATGATTCTTTATTTTTAAGGAACCAGTAGTACTTAATGATTGTAATGTGACCTACAGTCTCTCACTTTATACAAAGCAGTATGCTGTGAGCAGCATTAGATTTTGTTTAACCTGTCCTTCATTTTTTAAATTTGGGTGGCCATTAAAATTTTTGGCGAATACAAAATGGCAATGTACTGCCCAGAAGCTAGGAGGTGTTGCTACTGGCTCAAGATGTGGTATGCTGTGTAGTAGAGCAGCTGCAAAAAAAATAAATCTGTCCTAGATAGAGTTTGCTTTGCTTTACAACCAAAATAGTGCAGCTGCCTCAGTGAGGCACTGGGCCCAAATGGCTTAGCTCTGTGGCGCTGCTGGGCTTTTTAGTCAGGAAATAAAATCATGCTTAACGTGGCAGTACTGCTTTTTTAGCATCTCCATGAGTAGAATTGGTACTGGATGAGTGTCACTTTGCCATGTGCGCTCAGAAGAGATAATATTGAGAGGATTACAAGCTTGCTTGACAGTTTCCCGAGGCTTCTTCAAGCAAGGAAAGTCTTCCACAAAGACAGTAAAAAAAATCTTTTATTTATTACTTTTTTCCAATATTAGTATTCTCATATGCATGTGGACATCCAAGTATGTTGTTTGATGTAGATTTATTTTCTTATTCAGGTACTTTTAGCAGGATTAATTTCAAATTCTCTATATGTTGCAAAACTTACTATCTTAAGGAATATTAAAGTATGTGCTGTTATTAAAAATGAAAGTTGTGAAATAATGAAAGCAAATTTAATATACATTTACCTTCAAAAGTCATAAAAGAATGAAAGAACAACTCTGCTATTGTCTTTGGACCCTTTTCATACCATTTTTTGCTGAAGATAGTATAACTTGCTGTATTCTTATGGAAAACTTTTCCTTTTTATAATCTGGTTTTAATTTCTACGCATGCCTTTCTCTGTTGTACAAGAAGAAAATTTGAATATTGAACGTCTTCCATAAAATCAACTAGATAAGAAAATTCTTGATACAGTTTATAGATGCCCCATAATTAAAACTTCTTGTGTTTAGTGGAATTTCTGTGCAGTTTCAGTGTTGTAGTACTATTCAGGATTAAAAGCACAGCATAGCATCTAACAGCGAGTACCCTCAGTTGGGATCCCTATTCTTCCATCTGGTGAGGTTCAGGATTGTTGTACATTTGTTACTAGGAATGTAGGTAACTGTCACAACAGCCTTGATAATGTAGTGCAATCAGCCAAGTGTGTAAAAACACAAATAGTGTTTTTCAGCTGAGTGTCCTGGCAGGTGATAAAATCAGAATTCCTTCTCTTCCCATGGTTTGGAAGAAACAAGTCATGAATGTGTCTAGGTTTGTGGTTTTTTGTTTTGTTTTGTTTTCTGGGGTTTTTTTTTGTTTTCTTCCCAGTTTTCTGGAAATGAAAGAAGTCATTAGGTGGTAAGCTGCAATTGTTCCCCTGCTCAAGTACTGAAAGACTAACACAAAGCTGGAAGAATAAATTGTCTCCAACACTGTGTCGATATGTCAGTCCAATACATTTACATTACCCTTTCTGTTTCTACATGGAGGATGCATGGAATTATTCTGTCAAAATTGTCCAGGTGAACTTACCCTGTCCTTGTCCAGTTAGATATCAGAAGCACTTTCTTTTTTTAAATTGCAGAATATGTGCAGTATGCATCATCTGAAAGTCTAACAAAAGCATACTTCTTGTTCAGACCCTGTCAAATGGTACGCTAGTCCTTCTGCTCCAAAACCAGGCTTTCTGGTAGTGCGGTTCATCTTGATAGAAAGGAAAAGATATTTTATCCCAGCTTCCACCTGGCTTTACGTGCTTGGATCAGAGGCTCTTAAGCACACAGTATTGCTTTGGGAACAGAAGTTATGGATGTGGGGTTTTTTTTTTTTTTTTAGGACATGAAGGACAAACTAACTCTGGTATCTGTCTTGTATCAGTTTTCTCCTTAGCTTGTCTAGGAAACAACCCTACTGCTTCTGCTTTAGGAAATTCCTATCGGTGAAATACCTTGAAATTCCACCATGAAGATGTACAGGCACTAGGAGTGTATGAACTGAATTACAGGTCTTCCTCTGCAGATCAGAAGCTTTATTACACGTTCATACAAATGCTTGCTATTTGATGAAAAGCTGGGGATGAGTTTGTACTGCAAACCATCTCACCATTCTTCACCTGTTTCAGCTGGCCTGCCTTAATCAATGAGAAATGCACAGATGTAGGCTGATGTGAAGCCACATGAAATGAATTAATAAAACACTGGTTATAAAGGAGAAAAAGGAAATATCCATCTACTCAGTAGAAAACCGAATGTAAAGAGTCTGTAATCTGAGTTTATTTATACCCAAGGGACCCTGCAGCAGAGGCTGCCATTGCCTTGCTGTTTGGAGTGATGCCCAGCTCTGCTGCCTGGGACCACCCCGGCGTTTGGGCAGCCTGATGTAAGTCACAGCAGCAAGGGTGAACCTGTGGCTATACAGAGCAGATTAGGGGTATTTGCCCTTGGTGGGACTGGCTTAAAATGGGCAGGGCTTTAGAAGTAAGGAATTTTTCTCAATGTACTTCATTTTAATTTCAACAAATTGGCTGGCTTTCCCTCTTGTGCTTTGGGTTCTTTGCCCATTTAAAAGAACTGAAAAGGAGAAGAAGATGTACCATCTACTGTTCTCTTGCTGAGTGACTAATGTCTTGAATTAATGCTATCGTGCCTAATACAACTTTTATGGTGATTACTTTTTCTGTATGAATTTTTAATATTTACAAATCACATTTTATATTGGTGCAAGGAAATAGGAAGCCAAATGTAAAATAAGTAGATTCTCTGCTTCTAAAACCAACTGCTGAAGGTAAAAATTTACTCAAGCATTGAACTTGTATTTTGCTGATCAGCCTCACATGGAGAAAAAAAAAATCAGGAGCATGTGATTATTTTTTTTCTTTTTTTGGAGAACATGATTGTTCCTCAGCTGAAGGCCTGTTGTCAGTTTGTGAGGACAAACCTCCATTAAGCCATGTTGCTCTGAAGCTCTGACGTACATAATTGATGAGCAGCAAGTCTCATAAATATTTACTCAATTATAATTTAATTTTAATCTTATTAGTGTGTACCGTTCTCTGTTTCAGCTTCTTTTTAAACAGTATCTCCATCCTCTGAAAATTAAGCATTTAAGTTTTAATATAACATCAGTATGGTAGTATAGCGTAGGTTAAATTTCTTAAAATTTCTTTGTGTTCAGATACTTTAAAACAGTTTGTCTCTGCTTAAATATGCACAGAGTAATTAATGACTAAAAATTGAATGACTAAAAAGATACTTTGAATAAAAATTTGAGGGGTGAATGGAAGCATAATTGTGACTGACTTAATGTTTGTACAGCACTGAGCTAAATCACTTCTTATTTCAAGCACTTCACATGAAATCTTGATATGATGGTATTGTACTGCACATGGCACCTGAAAGTCAAGCTAAGTGTGAACAGAAGGGAAATTTTAAGAAACTAGTAAGTGTTGCTGCTTGGATGCAAGAAAGTGCAAATAACCATGAAACAAGTTTAAAATAGAAGCATTTTTTGTCTCAGATTCTGGCATATTTGCCTATCCTGAGAGTACATTGCCTGGACTCAAATCTTCTGTTGAAATTTTTCTTTGAATTTTTTTAAATTGACTTCTTACTTAATGTTAAACCAAGTAACTGATGAACAGTAAATATAACTGAAGGTGCAAAGTTTGCATGTGTTGAGAATAATGTGTAGAAAAACATGCAAATCTGGAGGATGCTGTAAACAGTTTCTGTGGTTTTGCTTTATGGGGATGTATTTATGACCCGTTGAGACATTACTCTTTCTTCACCAGTCAGTGAAGGCAGTAAAAAAAACTTCCATGTGCTCATGTGCTTTTAATAAACTTGACTTTAGGATGTACTAAAACTTTGAGTAAGAACTTAAAACAGTAAATCTCAAGTGGTATTTGAAAGGGACAGCTGCTTTTTTTTTAGTTTTACAAAAATAAGCCAAACTATTTCTCAGCTACTGTTTTAAGTCAGTACTGTAAGATGTTGTTTGCAAGTATTATCATTGCTTATTTACATTTCTTTGTCTGCTCATATCTAAAGCATGTAAAGATCATTTTTGTTCTGCATTTCAAATATTTTTCTTTTAAAATGTCATCAAATCACATGCCTTTGCATGCAGGAGTATGCCAGTATTAAAAGCAAGCAGATCAATGCCTCTGAGCAGAAACATCAAAAAAGGATCACTTTATTGTATTTAATTTCATTTTTAAGCTTTCTAGCCTATTTTTATTAATTAGATTTGCATTGTCCTATATAACTGTGTGTTTGTAGCAGAAGATGCAAGCATAGCATGGTAGGTGCACCAGCTAATAAGATTAGTGGAAGAGATGCAGTTACATGGGCTTTGGTGACCCCAGAGTCTTTGAGGAATTAGCACAGCTTTTACCAAGGTCCTGTCCTCCTCCCCCAGTCCCCTTGCTGTCGTCATGGAGGCTAATGCAGAGTAAAGGTTGCTTCATTAAACCTCTTTGTGCTGCGTTCACAGCCTTCTTGGGCATGGACCTTTTGTTTCCATCTCTGCCATTCTGGTATGTTATATACATAGTGCATGGAAGCAAATGCCCTAGGCTGGGTCGCAGTGTGGCACCTGAAGAAGGGCTGGTGTCAAGGTAAGATGTGTGGGTGGTTGTTCCCCAAACAATATTGGGTAGTCCAATAAAACTCATTTTCTCCACAGGATGCTTGCTTCATTCTGCATGCACAGCAAAAGGAGATGGAATATTTTGTTAGCCCCTTTCCTAGCACTGTCTTGCTCAGGAGCAGTATTTTTCATTGGAACTTGTGCCTCACCACAAACCAAGCTGAGGGAAATGCTGCTGGTTATGAAATGGCTCTGACTGCTGGGGGAACTGCGGGTGAGGGCTGTGAAGTATCAAGCAAGGGAACACAAATAAGACTTGCCTGTCCAGTTCAGCAACTGGGAATGCATTGTGTTCTGCTTGATAAGAGATGCTCTTTGGTAAAGAGAGTAATCCAGATACTTGTTGTTGTGATTTTGCGTGTGTGTGTGTTTGTTTTGGCTTGAGGGGCTTGGGGTTTTGTTTTTTAACAAAAGCTGTAAATGGAAGAGCTGGTTGTAACATGTCAGTCGTCTTCCTGTGGGGGGATTGTATTTGAAGGAAGAAGATCAGCCCTAAGTTCTCCCTGAATTCCTGGAAGGTGACACTGGTGTCTGTTCTGTCCATACCTGCTATGACTGGTGTAGGAGAGGGGGCACAGGAGGAAAGATCTTCCTGAAGAGTGCTGCTGCAGCACAGTCCTTGTCATTTGCAGTCTGGTTTTGCTTTGGCTAAAATCCCACTCTGAATGCAGGGATCTTTAAACTTGAGTCTTTTAGAGGATGGAAGGGAGCAGAGAAAAATGTGTAAAAAGGTCCATTAACTTCAGTTGTGGTGTTCTGTCTTAATACATTTGTAGCTCAGAGTGGTGGAAAATGATTTGCGGTAGTAACTCTCATCAGCCCGTTCAACTAGTTATTCTTGAGTGCTTTACCAAGGAGGTAACTGTGGCAAACCCATTTCTACTGATGGGTGACTAAGGACACAAGGAGACCAGGGAGGGTTGGGGAGGAGCTGAATTCTAGTCTTCCTAATTCAGGGGCTTTGTGCCCTAGGTCCTTCTGCTACCCTAATTTTCTTTGCACCAAGAGGCCATGTGCCATGTGAGCTCAGTGAGTCTTCCTGGTGTCTTGCACATTAAGTTGGGAAATATAAATTTTCTTCTTTTAGGTACTCGGGCAAAGCTTATTTATTCAAGGTCTCTGCAGGTACATAAGAGGATGAGCCTGTTCATGGCGAAGCAGTAACAGGAATCCTTTAATTAATAAATGAGTAATTTCTTTCTGTCTGAATAACAATTATAGGTGAGGAAACAAGCAGATATAAAACATATGGTTGCACCATGCCAACAGACCTGTTCAGGTTGTAATTTAGATGCTGCTCATCCAAATTCATACTCTCTTCTACTGTCCTTGAAAGGCTGCAATAAAAGCAGCATGCACCATTACAGCTGATGTCATCTAGGCACAAGGTGACCCCACTTCGGGAGAGATTCACAGCCCAGCTGCATGCTCTCAGTATCGTCGTGTATGCAGAGGCACAGCCAGGGCAGTCCGGTAAAACTGGTGCCTTGTTCCTGGGCCCGAGACTTAAACAAGCAAACCAGGACTTAGCCTTCAAGGTGGACTTCTCTTAGAAATCAAAATTTACTCTGGAGGGATTCCTTTGATGGTTGTTTTGTGCAACTTATGCTGAGGAAAGCAGAGCCTTTTCCTTTGTTTTCCTCGCCCACCCCAACCCCCATGTAAGAACAATGAACAGACAATTCAAGTACACTGCATTTCCAAAATGGGGCTGAGATTGCTCTGGAAAGAAAGGGCCAAAAGCGATGAGGTGCAGCTCTAACAAAAGGTGAGACTCAGACTGTTCCACCAGGGATGAACATGTTGAATTTGCAGTGCTGTTTGCAAAGCTGTTTGCTAGAAGGAAACATTTCTTGACTGGAGCAATTCCGTTTGAGAACTCAGCTGGATGGTGACTCTTGAATCGTATTCAGGAATTGCAAGGTGTACAGAGTGTTACCAGTGTGCTTATTTCTCCCAGCCCTTGTCAAAAGCCTTGTCTGCTGTGAGGGCTCCATTGTGTCAATGCACATATGTATTTTACCTGAACATCAGCAAGCAAATTCGGGAGTAGCAAGCGTGTGTGGCTATTTATTTATTTATTTCCTTCAATGAATTCTAGTTGTATGAAAAGTCTATTAGGAGAAATTTGGTTAGGTATGCTTTTGTCTGTTCTGGTGCCTGGTAGATCTGTACACGTTAGGAGCTGGCACAGCTACTAGGTGGAAATCCCTCCTCTTTCCAAGGTATTCGGTAGTATACACTCTGTGATAGCAAGAGTCTTGTAGATATAAGGCTAGAAGTCTGTGACAGCAGTGAGAGGTTACAATCAGGTTGCTCCCTGGTACTGTAATATAGGTTAGATGTAGGATGCTGAGATGGGGTAGCAGCTTCTCTGCACTGGTATGTAGCTTTGGTATGTCCTTTGATTATGGAGGATGCATTTTGGCTGAGGCAGGATAGAAAGGACAAAAATCTACCGAGGTGTTAGCAGCCTTGTCTAGGTCCGCGCTGTGCCTCAATACAAGAGGCAGAGCTTGACCTTAATAAACATTATCCTGCGCGCTCAGCGGCAGTTTATTTTCTTCAAACTAAGATTTATGTTTTACCCTGGGTTAGATACTGAGTTTTGTAAAGAACTTCTTGTTGAAGGCTGTGAAACTGGCTAAATGTACATTCAGTTGACATAATTTTTGGATTTTTGGTTTGGGGTTTTTTTTTTCCCTTTTCCTGGGTTCTATTGGCCTTAGTATGTGAATCAAGTACTTCAATCATGAATTCCTGTTTTTTTTTTCCCAGGAGAAATAGTTTGGGCTATAATGTATTCACGCAAAATCACTTTTAACCTTTGAATGGATGTCTAATGATTGCTAATTTTCATTAATATTGGTAACTATAGATGACACTTTATGTCGATGGTACCACTCCAGTGCGAGATATCACTTGTGTTTTATTCAAGAATTTATTTTCTGAATATTCAGCTACGATGTGATTCAATATCATTTAACTGTTAGAGAAAAATTCTTCAGTGCATTCTCTACATCTGTATTGCCATAGTCTTATGGAAATGTCCTTATGAAAACATTGTCTTCAATAGTAAAACTTGTCTTCAATATTTTCAGAGTTAAGCTAATGTGGATAAACTTGCAAAAGTAATGCAGTGAGGCTATGCATTTGGCATACTACTGTAAAGTACTGTAGCTTTGAAGTACAGGGTTTGTGGCCACTGCATGAAACATTCATGTAAACATGTACCTGGCAGTCGTTTGTAAATCAGGGCAGTGAATAAGAAGTTGCTTTCAGGCAAGTGTTCAATTGGATTAGCCACTGAACCATTTATTAAAGCTCCCGATGCTGTGTTATAACTCTGTAGGGTGAGGGAGCACTGCATTGTGCTGTTGACTTGCTTGGGCTACTTGTGAATGCACTGGAACTTTTCTTGTGTCTGAAACTGTTACAGGAGCCTTAGATTTTTGCATTAGGTAATTAACCTGCTTCTCAGCTACTGCGTACAGCAAATGTGCTATATATACCACTCATTCATGCTTTTATTATTGTAGCCTCACTGTGACGGACTGTGACATATTGGATGCTGTAAATTTTTCAGAAAATAAATCTCAAAAGATGAGATGTGACAGTGTTATTAGATTTGCTATAGAAGCTGAAATGCAGAGAGAATAAATGACTATTCTATTCTGACTTCCCAACAACAGGTCTGCATATTGAGCTCGGACCTCAGGTCTGACTTCTTTTGCTTCAGTGCATCACTTCTAACAGTTCATGCTGTTGGACAGGCAACCCATGTAGAGAAACCATTACTCTCCTGCTTGAAAAAATAGGAGAGAGAGTATAAGCTTATGGAGAGATACTATATGCTTTTCAATACGCATCAGTTTAAAACGGGTTGCAAAACAAAGATAAGTTGAATAATTTATTTGAAAAAGAAGTAAATCTTTCAATAGTTATGTAAGAGAAAGCTATTTCAAAAAAAGAGATAAAATATTGCATTTTCAAAACTACAGAATTTTGTATCTTTCAAAAACTGCTTTACATCTGTGTGATCAGAAAATCTGTGGAATTGTCACCTGATTAAATACATCTGGCACTGCATTTCTGCGTTCTCCCAAAAGCTTTTGTTTTCACAGGATGAAGCAGCTTAGTCTAAACATGATCGAAGAGGAGGAATTTAGTCCTGTGTTGAGGTTTTTTGCCTTTTAAGTATTGTAACCAAGTGTCTTTCAGGGTTCTTGTCAGCTAGAATCTGCTACAAAAGAGCCTGAATATGTAATATATCCATTATCAGAGGGCAGCATTCTGAGGAGAGGAAGAAAGAGAAAAACATGTATTCATGACATAAATTGCAACAATAAAATGGTATTTGGTGTGGAAGGGGGGAGCATGATGCTCAAATGTTGCACTAGTCTATTTGGTAATAGGTACCAAGCTATTTGACTCCAGTCCCCTAAAAGCCTTGGCTACTATAAAGTCTTACCTGTTATCTATTCAGAAGATTATTTTTTTTAATTTTCTTTTTAATTAATTGAAGAAATTGTAGCTACACTGCAAACAAATCATTTTGGAAAATATTTGAAAGCAGTATTTCAGTTTGGGTGTACGGGAAATGTCAGTAATCTTAGTCAATCAGTTTTGACACCTTTTGTTCTTTGGCCAGTATCTATTTTACTGCAAGTGTGAAGAAACTGCATTATCACAAATAAAATAAGTCATGCCTAAATATTTCAAGTGGAACAATTCTATATGTAGTCTAATTTCATGCACTAATACTTTACCTTAGAGACTGTCCTGAGTTTTCAAAACTTGTAAACTGGTAAGACTTTTCATTTCACTGATTTTATACCGTAAAGGATGTATAAAAATAGTGGCAAAGCTATTCTGAAAGTAGGGTTCACAGATTAAATATACTAATTAGTTTTTCGTTCTGCATCAAGTCAAAAAGTTTTTGTAGAAAAAACGAGTAGAAAACAACGCAGACAACCTTATTTAAATTTTTGTACATGCATGTATTGCGGAAAACTGGAAAGAATTTTCATTAATAAATTAGGATGAGTACAAGATTTGCCCTTTCAACACTCATATTTTGTGGTGAAAACCAGGAATCGTCTCCTGTGTTCTTAGTATTTTTTTTAATTAGTTATTTCCTTAACTGAAGCATTTAAGTGAAAAGTGGTATTGGGTATTCAGTCTCTTCAGGGTTGGTTTTTTTGTTGTTTTTTTGATGGATTTTTTTTTTTAAACAATTCTGTTTCTCAATGCCAAACACCTTAAAAGGATGAAGGGCGTTAAATGTGGACAAACTGGACATTATGCGTTTAGATTAGGCTGAAGCTTGGAGAATTCGAACAACAAAAAGCNTTGGTTTTTTTGTTGTTTTTTTGATGGATTTTTTTTTTTAAACAATTCTGTTTCTCAATGCCAAGCACCTTAAAAGAATGAAGGGCGTTAAATGTGGACAAACTGGACATTATGTGTTTAGATTAGGCTGAAGCTTGGAGAATTCGAACAACAAAAAGCAAGGGATTGTGGTAGGACCCAGTGGCCCTTTGTCATTTGGGAGCTCCGTATCCAAAACCACCTTTGTACCCTCTGTATCTAATCTCCTTCAGACTTCATTTGTCACCCAGTCCTGCAAGCTGATGCAAACTATGTAAGCAGCCAAGTGCAATGGACAAGATTCCCCTTTGATGAAATGACAGTCATGTAGTGTTTTCCTGTCATTCCTCTGCATTGGATCCAAAGTTGCCATGAGAACATTGCAAGTCAGGGATCTTTCCAGTTACTTGTTTTATTGCAGAGTTAATTTTCATTTAAATTAGTAAGCTACAGGATGTATTGTCTGGCTTCTGTGATCTCTAGATTAAGAGAAGGTGAGCAGTAGGTTGTGATATGGAGGGGAGACTGGGTTTTGGTGGGACGGACTGCCTCAAGGGCAGTTACCCTTGTAACCAAACTTTGAGAGACTGGTCAAGTCTCAGTTCTTTTGGCTTCTGATAACTACATGCTTCATATATTTCTGAATACAAAGAAGTATGGGAAAAGGTTGGTTCATCAGTACTAAGGAAATTTACACTTCAATATTCTTTGGTATTGCTTGTTTTCTGATGTGTAACATTTCTTCTATTCACTGAAGTAGGCATGTACAGCTGTATATACAGCTATTTATCTTTGTTAAATCCTGTTTTTTTGTTCCATTTTGGTTCCATTTTTGGATTGCATAAGGTCACTTTGGTACGGTAGGAGCTATTTAAAATCTTAATATTGATTGCATGTAGAAGTTAGATTGACTATAGTTCTTAAAGTATTCCCCAAGCACACAGAGTACCACAAATAACCAAGGTTCAGCAAACGAGTGTTAGAACAGTTCTTGCTGCACAAAAGCATTTGGAAAAGAATTTAAATTGCTGTTGTGTTCAGCTCAGTGTGGTCATGATCTAAGGTCAAGAGATACTGAAAAAAGCCTCTTTTGTATTAGTTTGATGGATTAACTTCTACTGGAAATATAGGAAGAAACATTCTGTGGAGCAAAATAAGGATTGCAGAGAAAAAAAAGCCTGTGTGGAAATGGCTGGAATCAGATTTCTTCAAAATTTTTTTAAGGTTTCCTGTACAACTCCATTGCATCAGATTATAGACTTAATGGCACCTGTCAAGCTTTTTTCTGTTAGTGTCTCTTTTGCTGCCTTTCCAGATGCAAACAGGACCAGATGGGGGTACAAAAGATGTACAGAGGCCAAAGAAAATAAGCCAAATCAGTATGCAGACACATTTCTGACATATTCCAGGGGATAAGAATTCAGAGATGACTGACTTTCAAAGGTTTTTTTTTCAAAACTCAATCACAATTAGAGGCATCCTAGGGTGCAAAACATAGCGGTTTGAACAAATGATCTTCTGCTTCTGTGTTTTGAGCTACTGAAGTGACAGAAGAGAAATTACTATAAGGATAGAAAAGTTAAATTGAAACTTTAAAGCCATCTCTAATGAATTAAATATTCTTCTAAAATCATATTGGATAACATTAAACAGGAATAGTTTAGAGAAGATTAGTGAGGTAACAAATAATAGCATATATGTGGAGTATTAACTGGCTGATTCCTTAGAAGTAAAGCAGATCCTGTAAGTATTGCCAAAACAGTACAGGCTGTTGAACAGGAAGACTGGGTAAGTAAGTTCAGCAAATACGTCCTGTCCTGTTCCCCCCTTTTCTTAGAACTCCCACATCTCTCATCTTCCTTCCACTGGAGTCCTCAGGAGCCCCTTCTTTGTCCTTGTCCTCCTCCCTCCTCAGGTTACTCTATCTCTACTTCCACCATTAACCTTCTAAGGCTGTTGCACAGTCTTTCTTCTTGGTATGTTTTCAGCTTTTTCCTCCAGTTTCTTGGGTTTTTTTGCGCACAAATGAGCACAGGCACCCACACACATCAAAATATGTGAAAAGACTGCAGACTGGCAAATGTTTAGGAGGAAAAAGTGTAGAGAGTGAAAGACCGAAGAATGGGAGGAGGAAAGGGAAACAGAAAACTGTTTATCAGATTTAAATCTGAGCTCAGAAGAACATGTGTTTTATGTGCTGAGGGGAGGAGGAAGATACGTCCTTTCACTTCCCTGGGTTTGAGTCCCAGGAAAATGGAGTGTAAAGTTGCCCACACACTGCTGAGGATCACTGATATTACTGTTCTCCACAGGAAGTTCTAGTTTGATGCCACTGTCTGTGGCGGCAAGGAAAGGAGAACAGTACCTGAAAATATGCCTGGAGACCAGACATCAGGAAAAAATAATGTCAGTTTGTTGTTTTTGCTAAGACCTAATATTCTGTAGGGCCTTTTTGGCTTATTAATCATCACCAGCAATCTAAAGCATTCCCCTCTGCCACTTTCCTACTCCTTTCTGATACGGTAGTCTTCAACAGTTCAGGAATTTGCATTTGTGTGTATAGCAGTGGTTCATCTAATCCAATACCCTTCCAAACCCAGCACTGAGTTCAGCATTTAGATATACTTTTCACTTCTCAGTATCAGAGGATGTCAAAGAGGCAATGGTATCCTGATTGCCTCCCAGATCTGCGGCTGCAGTTTCCAGATGTGTTTTGGCTCTTAATAAAGAGTTGTCAAGAAATAAAAATAGCTCTGAGGGCTTTTTTTCCGTATCAACTTTCAGTTGAGAAGTTCAAGCCTGATAGGATACATACCATACCTCTCCCATGCTCTATGTTACAGTCAAAATTTAGTATGGGAGATGTAGATTAATTTGTCACTACCCATCAGCTGTGCATGTTGCTCTAGGGCCAGTGGACATTCAGCTTCTAATTGCAGCTTGTTTTATTGTTCAGCTCAATTGTTTCCTCTGTTTTCAATAAAGTAAGCCTGCTGAAAGCAAATTGTATCCTCATTAGGACTAATTAATAGTTGCCTTTTCCAAAGAGCTTCATGTGAGGCTTTGCACAGAGCAATAAACTGAAATATTATCCAGCTGCAGACTTAATGTCAAACTTTGCAAAGGGAGCCAGATGCTATATAGAAATAGTTCTGCAGACCCCAGCACTTTCTTTGCATTTTATGCTCTTCCAAATGGCTGTTGCTACTTTCATTCTTTTTCCAGACTAGCAAAACTTGTAAAGTCTGGTGGGTCGGATCCTGCTGCCCTGGAAATCAGGGGAAGGAGGAGCTGAAAACAGTCATATTTCTTAAAACTGATACTCATAACCTATTTCCTGAGGAATTCTGTTCCAGGGTTGATTTTGGCTTGGTGATAACTTATGATAACATTTATCTATCTGTACAGCTTGCTGAAATACTCTCTTGTGGGAAAGCCATCAAAATAACTTTTAGGTACTGAGAGCAGAAACAGTGAGGTATCAATTAGCTTTGCTCTGTTCTTTCAGGTCACATGAAACTTTATGCCTTTTCATCACTGTTGCTTTCTTTAAAGTGTAGTTAATGCCCACAAGACAAAAATAGGTTGTGACCCAAAAATGATACTGGTAGCTCCCATCTTCTAACAGACAAGGCACAGTAGGTGGAGGAGGCTCAAGAGAAAGCATGGTTGGTAAGATTGATGCCTCTCAAGGAAAAAGTCAAGGGAAATGGCAGTTGGGGGAGGGGGGAGAAAAAGGCAAAGTCAAGCTCGCTCTTCTTAATCTCATATGTTTTCGAACTGAAGCATCTATCCTGAGCATTGCTGAAGGGTGCTTAGGCCAAATTTCCAACCTCCTTATATCTTAATAACTGTTTCTGGCAAACACATGAATGACCCTGAATGAGAGAAAAGGATATTGTATCAGAGTTTGTGGATTACCAAAATACTGAGCTCTTATGGAGAAACAGGGCTTAAGTAAACAAAATAATTTCTGTGATCGTTCCTCACTGCATTAATTCTGGGCTGTGCTGCTGGTTTTGGTCCCAACTCCACCATGATTTTGGAGATGTCATGATTAGGGCTGTGGAAAGGCTTTTCGGTTTCACAGCTGTACCCAGGGTTGGAAAATGGGGAATCATTTTAGACTGGAATAAACATGTAATTTTTGTATTTTACTTGCCAAATATAATGCTGGAAAATTTTTCTTCTTTTAAAAGGAAATTTTCCTTTGTTGCAGAGTAAAGAGGTTTACTGTGAACATGTAGAGAATAAATGACAGAAATAAAGTGAAACATTTGGAAAGGGAGGTTACCAAATATTGCAGGGGTTTGCCAGCGTACATTTAAGGTGGGAAGATACAAGTGCAATGAGATGTACTTTGAGTGCCTGAACCCTCCTCTCTTACTTTTTAGAAAAGCCAAGAGCCAAAGTTTGTTAGACAGGGAGATGGGAGGCCATGTTCTCTGTATGTCCTTAATTACTAAATGGGCATTTGTATGAAGAAGTAAGTCTTTGTCAGAGCAGGGACTGGGACCCAGGTATCCCTTTTCCCAGGTTGGTGCCATGAATGCAGTTATTTGTGCACAACAGAACTGAGTACAGGGTAAGGCACCACCAGCTTCTTGACCTGTCTCTTCAGGTTGTTCCTTAAAGGTCAATGGGGCTGTTTCAGCTGGAACTTTGTATTGAATTTGACTAAAATTTGAGTGGGTTTGGAAAACTGAAGGTATATTTCTGTGGTGAAGCTAATAGTCCCAGGAAAAAGTTTTCCTGGGTGTGACCTAGCTGACCAAGTTATTATTACAGCAGTAATTGTGTAAAACGAGACAAAAAGTGTCTCTCAGCTGTAGTGTCTTTGTTGGGAAAAAAATTTCCTGTCATCTGCAACTGTTAGACAAATGCAAAAGTCTACAAACCAGCAAATCTGGAATCTGTACCTTCTGAAAATAAATATATTACCACTTTTATAATATGAAGAAATAAGTGACATCTACTTTCAGGATATGGTGAGCAAAAGTACTAGACAGCTCGCTGTTAGCATATTCTGTCTGGTAAATATTTGAAGACTCTTTCCCTCAGCAGAGAGAAGCTGTGCAGAGCAATTATCCGCTTGGCTGTGTGGTTTCTTCACACTCTGTGTAGAAGTTTGCTTCAATTTGGACTTTTTTTTTTCTTGTTTTAAATACCCTGTCAGGAATAACACGAATAACAGTGTTGTAAACAGAAAAACCATGTAGCAGCTGGTGTCTGTATTGCGGCCCTTTTTCTGGTATGGTATTTAAATGCTGCCAGAAAAGCAAACTGTTGGAGAAGCAACGTAGTGCTGGCAGAAGTGACCCAGGCAATGGTGCACAGCCTGCGGAATAAGGCTTCGGAGATGTTTTGCTTGGCTGTAGTACAGTGCATAGCTTTTGGGTGCCATCTACAGTTTTCACCAGGGACAGTTTCAGCCCTCCTGCACCTTAAGGTCCTGGCCACCATTGCCTCTCTCCACCCTCTGTCCTGGGTGTCTGCACCTGGGAGCCAGTTTGGGGTATCTGGCCTCCTTCCCACAGCTGGATGCTGCAAGCACTACTGTGCTGCTGCTGAAATGCCAGTATTAAGCAAACAGACTAGGTTAAAGCCCCGATGCTCTAACACTTTTAACCACTGATTTAATCAGTCACATCATGTGTTCATTCACCCTGTGCTTTACATCACCATATTTATGGAAAGCAGAGACCCTCTGAGCAGGAGCTAAAATAATTACTTACATAATGCTGGCCTTCCTTTGTATTTGCACAGGGAAAACTGTGAAATGTAGTAAGTCAAGCAGGAAGCCTGCTGCTTAGGGGAAAGTCCTTGGGACTTAGAGCTGCTGCAGCAGGGGCTTGCTTGTCTTGCTGAGCCTTGCTGTAGCACGGTTTGCAGAAGTAGTTTAGTTAACCAGTGGCCATCTGTCCACCCTGCCACGCCACCCCCCTGCCAAAAAAAAAAAAAAAAAAAAAAAGAGACTAAGAGNGGTCCTAGCAAACTTTGAAGGTGGCCATGTCTCCTGTAGTGCCTGAACTTCCAAATACAGAGTCTGTTTTTGGACATTGGCAGTAGCCACTTTTCCTGTTGGTTTGGCTATGGGAATTCTCCCACTTCTTCCTGAGCTCCTGCCCTGACTTTCCTGTAATGATCTGCATTCTTGGCCAGCTCATCTTACCCTCCTGAGAGGAATATCCTTTAATAGCAAGAGCTATCTATAGGTTCTAATAGAGATTAGACCAGGGGGATCTCAACCACAGGGATTTATTTTTTTTTTAAGTTTATTAACACCATTCCTTAGTAATTGCACCCTGTTCTAGCAAGGATACCTGAGAATTTCCCTCCCTTTGATTGTGCTAAATCCAGATCCTAGAACAGCAGCCTGATCATTTAAACCAACAAATAGTCTCAATAGACAAGCAAAGAAATAGTTTGTCAAACATTTATACTCTAATTATAAATAACAATAAAAAGAAACATGAGCAGCCAAGTGGCATATCTTTCTTAAAAGAATACCATTATATGTAGTATCATTTTCAGGAATTTGAGATAAATTAGTTTTGATGTAATCCAAAATATTCACCCTGTTTCTTATGGAAAATATTTGCCAGGTACTCTATGGCTGATGTTCTCCCAATGCATATGCAACACAGGAGCTTTTAGCTCTGAAGTTGCTTTTCTGACAGCCACTCCAGGGAGGGCAGGAGCTCTCTGGAGACAGGGAGTTATCGAAGTGTCAGAGTGTTATTAGCAATAGTGTGGAAATAATTTTCATGTTCCTAAAATAACTACACCTCGGGACTTTTAATAGGTGTTTTTGAGTAGGTAGTGATGGGTTTTGTGTTTTGGTTTGGGTTTTTTTTCCCCCTCTTGTAAATTATTAGCTTTGGAATGGTGTCTTTTAACATGTCCTCTAAAGAAACTCAGTGTACTTCTGAAGAGATGATATCTTAACATGAACACAACTGTGAGCTGTTGCCAAGTGCAGTCTGTAATAAAAAGGGTGTTCTGTTATAATGAATGGATTTTATATTTAATACAGCCTTGGGGAAATTCTCCCCCTTTTGTGTCTTTCTAAAGCTTACAATAATGTATCAGCGCAGAAAGCAAATGGTAATTATTAATCTACTAAAATAATGTATCCCTTCAGCCACACTAGGGAGTTTAAATGTTCAGTTTCAATATTTGTTTGGGGAAAAATAGCAAAATTGCTGAGGTTGTAGCATTTGGTTCTGGCTGAATACTCTGCCCCCAGCTAAGGGAAGCAGCTGAGGCTCCAGCTGTGTGGTTGGACTTGACTGTGGCTGTATTTTGTCAGCTGCCATTCTTTTTATTTACTTACTTTAACTGATCTGCATGGTGGTTAATCTACAGAGAGAACTAAAACTAGTAAACAAAAAAATCACTCTTTCTGCTTTCTGTCTGGGTTGTCTGTGCTGCTACTTACATTTGATGTCCATATCTCTGCCCAAGGCTTGGAGACAATCAGAACTGCAGAGATTCAAGACTATGGGTGGGAAGGTGCTTCCCATATCCCAGCTTTATCCTGCACACCGTTAAAACAGCTCTTCAAAAAATTGTTTTATCAGCAGCTGACTTAAGCAGAAAGTGCAGCTTCTGTAGGGCTAAGACTGGACGGGAAAACAACAGGACTTTCAGAGGCTGAAAAAGTTCAGTGCTTTGTGCCCAGACAGTCAGTAACCCTTAGGTTATGATCAGTACCTCATCTCTTTGTGTGGTGAACAGTATAATTCCATTTTCACATACCCCAGGAAGGCCATGGCAGATGATTGCAATAGACCCACTGCTCTGTTTTAGGATGATGTGAGACTGTCAGCTTAAGACCGAGCTGGCTTTGCTGGCCTTGGCCATTTGACAGGTGGCAGCAGGGATTATCCAGCACAGCCATGCCATTAATTGTGTGAAACGGCTATGGCACGGGCCTTGCCTTTCATGTTTCAGAGCTACATGTGACTTGAGAATCACAGGTGAGCCATTCCTGGTTCATAGGCTGGTCTGGCTGAGTCTTGGAGGTTCATCCTGAGGATGGGTAACTCACTTCGAATGCTGGGCAGCCCCCTGCGCAGGGTGAGCCTGACTTCTCGCTGGGGCTGCTGCAGGGGTGTCGGGGTCAGATTGAGTCATGCCATCTTTTTGTTCAGCACTCGCAACAGCTGTCTCTTGGGGTACGTGGGCTAAGAACGTCCCTCAAAAGCTTTAATATCCTATGGGATGCAAAAGCTTGTTCCGTAGTGTCTGATAGGTAGACATAGGACAGTGTGCAAAGGATGCTGATCAGTAGAAGTGCCCATGTACTGTGGCCTAACTATATATCATGTAATGGTGGGCTTGGTTCTGCTCCAGTTTGTCTACACAGTGCCCAGACCAGGAGTGCCCCTGCTCCAGAGGATGGGCAGTGCAAAGTCAGCTGTGCACTCGGCTTCACTAATGTATCTGCTTTTTTTTTAAAGGAACACCTCCCTCCTTCATCAATGTTTTCAACATAGGGGCTGCTTTTATGTCCCAGAGGATTACAGAGGAAAAATTAAGTTACCCCAATATCTCTGTTCTTTCAGTTGTGTGTTTTAAGAGTGCCTAGATCCAAATGATAGTTTGCAGCAGCAGTTTTAAAGAGCTGCTTCTTCACCTGCTCTGGGAGTACAGCACAGCAGTAGGCAGGCTTGTACCTTTCTACTGCATATAGGGACCATGGGGAGGTATGTATGATCCATAGCAGTGCCCAGGACTAGGGCAGCCCCTAGCCATTTATACTGGTGTGAAGGTTAAAATTTTGTCTTCATCCCTGTGCCCTGGCCTCATCAACCTAGGCTTTCAGTGAGGAATGTATGGTGGACATGGTGATGTAAGCAAGAAAAATATTTTCCTTGGTATGCTCCAGATTCTTAAACAGGGTCATTTAGACACTTCTGTTTGTAGTCGCAGTAGCTTTTGGCACAGTGCTGTACTTAATGCCTTTTTTAATGTTTTATTGGATGGCAGCATTAGTTCACGACAAGGCACCTAGATTGTTGCAGGGAATAGAGACATAAAAATAAGAAAGTGCTATCATTATGACAGCAGCAGCAGTTGCTGCCAGCCATTATTAGCAAGTGAACTTCATCTCAGAAACAAATTGTCCCCTCCTGTGGGCTAGGGCAGTAGATTGTGTTTGCATTATATATGCACTATATACAGTGTAGTAAAAACTGATGGTAGTGAGTTTGTTTTATAGCCACATGGCGTGCTACCTGGTAATTTTAAGGAAGATGCTGAAGTCTTGTCAGCTTTATTTGTACTTGTTATCAGGAGTGGTTAACAGGGATTCACCAAGGGGAAATCATGCTTGACCAATCTGATGGCATGACTGGCTGGGTGGATGAGAAGAGAGCAGTGGATGTTGTCTACCGCAACTTCAGCAAGGCTTTTGACACTGTATCCCGTAACATTCTCATAGGCAAGTTTAGGAAGTGTGGGTTAGATGAGTGGGCAGTGAGGTGGATTGATAACTGGCTGAATAGCAGAACTCAGGATTGTGATCAGCAGCACAGATTCTAGTTGGAGGCCTGTAACTGGTGGTATTCTCCAGGGGTCAGTACTGGACCCAGTCTTGTTCAACAATATTCATCAACAACCTCGTTGAGGGGACAATGTACGCTCAGCAAGTTTGCTGATGATACAAAACTGGGAGGAGTGGCTGACACACCAGAAGGCTGTGCCACCATTTAGTGAGACCTGGACAGGCTAGAGAGTTGGGCAGAGAGGAACCTAATGCAGTACAACAAAGGCAAGCGTAGGGTCCTCCGCCTAGGGAGGATTACCCCCATGCACCGGTACAGGTTAGGGGTTGACCTGCTGGAAAGCAGCTCTGCAGAGAGGCACCTGAGAGTCCTGGTGGACAAGTTGACTATGAGCCAGCAATGTACCCTTGTGGCCAAGCAGGTGAATGGTATCCTGGGGTACATTAAAAAAAACATGGCCAGCAGGTTGAGGGAGGTCCTCCTTCCCCTCTACTCTGCCCTGCTGAGGCCACATATGGAGTACTATGCCCACTTCTGGGCTCCCCAGTTCAAGAAAGACAAGGAACTACTGGAGACAGTCCAATGGAGGGCTACGAAGATGACCAAGGGAACAGAGCATCGCTCTTATGAGGAAAGGCTGAGAGACCTGGGTCTGTTTAGCCTGGAGAAGAGAAGACTGCAAGGGGATCTGATCAATGCTTACAAATATCTAAAGGGTGGGTGTCAAGAGGATGGGGCCTGACTTTTTTCAGGGGTGCCCAGCAACAGGACAAGGGGCAATGGGCACAAACTGGAATGCAGGACATTCCATCTCAACATGAGGAAAAAATTCTTTGCTTTGAGGGTGGCAGAGCACTGGAACAGGCTGCCCGGAGAGGTTGTGGAGTTTCCTTCTCTGGAAATACTCAAAACCTGCCTGGATGTGTTCCTCTGCAACCTGCTCTGGATGAACCTGCTTTGGCAGGGGAGTTGGACTAGATGATCTCCAAAGGTGCCTTCCAACCCCTGCCATTCTGTGATTGTTCGAGTAAGACTGAATGTGTCTTGCATTACACATAGGCTGTGATCCCTACCACCACCTGCTGGGAAGAGGAGATGATGTTGTTCTCTCCTGAAAGGGCTGGACCTTCCTTGTCCCGTTCTCTGTGAAGCAGCAATGCCCGAGACCTGGCCATGCCATCGCAGAGGTGGCCCGGCTCCCTGCTTGCCTGGTGGTGGCAGGGAGGGAGCTCTGGGCACACACAGAGCCCCGGGCAAGTGAATTAAGCTGCTTTTCAGTGTCTTCCCCACGGACAGTGTTGGGGTCCTAGCGAGAGCACTGGCCTTGTGAGGTGCGCTCAGGCAGGCATGGCAGGCATTTGTCTGCGTTTCTGCAGACCTGAGTGTTACGTTACACACAGTGCCTGTCCTTATAGCTGAGAGGACCAGTGAAGTTGGATGTGGCAGCATGGCTGTAGGAGCCCTTCTTATTCTCTAGGATGAGGCTTAGTTGTTAGGGATTTGAAAAGTGAGGATGGAATAGATAAAAGAAGGTAACGAGTAGATACAGAATCTTACTACAGAGTTTGGATAAATTCATGTCTCCATTTTCATTGCATTGCTGCTCCACCATGTAATTTCTCTTTCAAAAAATGCATCAAGTCTTTTGCTTAAGGTCTTGGGCTTCCTTGACTACTTTCCCCATTTCTCCTTTGAAAAAAGTGAAGAGAAGAACTAGCAAAAGACCTTTTTTACCCTATTGTGCAAAGTCTTTTTGGTTCATTCTTGTTATGTAGTAATTTGCAAGTGGAAATCTTCTGAGACTTCATTGTCTCTGTCCTGGCATTACTTTAGTGTCCTGACTCCAGCAGCATCAGCTGTTGAAACTTGAATCCAAATGTGTTTTTATTTGAAAGCCTGTTAAGAGGATGCGCTCAAGTCACAGGAGCAAAACTTTGCAGGTTAATCACCATGGTCCCTTTTCTTTCTGATGCCTGCCAGGAGTGTGATGATTTTATACCAGTAATAGGTGAAAGAATGAGGAGGGCTGGTGATAGGATTTCTTCTTAGCTTAAATGTAAGTGCTTCCTTAAGTTCCTTGCTACTGTACAGAGCAGTTCCTGTTAATGTATACTATGAAGAGAGAATAAAAGCTTCAGATACCCAGTTTCAGAGTTTACTCCTTTCCACTGATTTCCTGCTGATTGACTATGTTCTGCATGAGCAGCCACTATAAATTGGGTCCTAAGGGTCAAAGCCTGTAGTGGTATCAACTTGTGCTGGCTTCATTGATCAAGACCAGCTTACCCGATTGGAGGGTTGGCTCTTGATATTTGCTGTGGAAGGCAAAGTTATTCAAGCACTGAATGTTTGCAACAACATTGATCTTTCTTCCCTTTTTTTTTTTTTATTTTCTCTGAAAGGAAGCAAACTTGAGACCTTTTGCAGTCCTCTATCAAAGTACAGACTGCCGTTGCCCTCTTTGCTTTCTATTTTAATTAACCTGCACGATGGCTAATAAGTGGAACTATTGAATAAGCAAGCAAAAGGAAAGGTCTGTATTCGCAGCGGTGCCACAGCACTCCTCGGCTCAGTTATTCTCCAGGCTGGCTGAGTTAAGAGCAAGGGAATCTGCCTGGGATGAGTCCCAGGTAAAGTTTGCTGTGAGGTGAGCAGCTCTGGTGTGGAGTAGCTGCCTTTTTGCTGCTGATACGGGCTCCTGGCAAGAGAGCAGCTGATTGAATCTTGCCAGAATCTGTAATACGCAGAGTCGCGTTAGAACAGGGGTTGCTGAAGTTCCACGCAGCAGCATGCAGGGTATGAAGGGATGGAGGTTGCCCCACTACCTGCAGCCCCAGCATGCCGAGAGCTGATAGTCCTATTGCAAACAAACAGCACACTCCAGTGGAACGAGGGTGTACTGCTCCGTGTGCGCAGCTACAAAAAATAAATTAAAAAAAAAAAACAACCCAAAACCCCACAACTTTTATTCAGCCAGTCATTTGCCTGCCTCAGGCATTGACTATGTCTCCGTTTCAAACAGTAATTAACTCTTCAAAATAAATTTAGTTCCTTCTGTTCATTGCCACTTCTTTTATCTAAAGTGGTGGAGTTGTAGATACTCCTGTTCCTTTTTTGTTGTCTGTGTAAATACAGAGAGGAAGAGACTAGGCTAGAAAAGAGGACACCTCATCCAAATGGAAACCCTTGCTCTTTTATTTTTCATTTTTGAGCACAATCTGAGTTTCTTTATTTGCAATCTGTCTTGCATGTGTATTTTTTTATATTTCCCTCTTGTGTATTGGTAAAATAACAGATACGAGAGTGCTATGCTGTGCCTGTCCTCAACCTAATGAGTGACTTGAGACCTCTTAATCTTAAACAGCAATTTAGTTGTGAGTGTGTTTGAAAACTATGGCGAAAGCAAGTTTTGTTCCTTGATCTAAAAAGGTGATTGTGTAACATAATTGAGTGGCACCAGGTGGCACCACGGCAGATTGTCTGGTGTGGAGTCTGGATGGACAGAAATGTTTCATTGCTGTCTGGGATGCAAATTCTTCCAAGTGCTGAGCATGTGTCACCTGCAGAGTGCGTTTTCATTTTGATTCTTAGAATTATTCTTCCTGGGTGCAATAGATGATACTTTCACAAAGAAAGAAAACAGCATGTGCAAAGAAATTACTTTGACTTAAAGGAGAGGGGGGAAAAAAACCTAACCCAAAAAACAAACCATGGTGAGAATATCCAGAACTGAAGGCAGAAGAGTTGAGCAACACTTGCATGTTGTCTGGTTATATAGACATTTGTGCTCATATATCCCACAGCTTTTCCCTTCAGGATGCAAAGTCAAGTTAGGAGTTACTGGTACTTAGTACTCAAGAGCAGAAGTACTAGAAAAGGGATACAGACCTTCATGTGAACCCTGCTATTTGGATAAATCATGTAAACTAAGGAAGAGTCTGCTGTTCAGATCTGCTAATCTAGAGGGTTAAATAAATTTTGCAAGCTCTCAAAGAAAAACAAACAAAATGATACACCAATGATGCAGGAAAATCAGCAGGAAATACACTTTTGCAGTGTTGAAAATAATGGAGTCTTGTCCAGTTAATTTAGTCCCAAGTAATCTGCAAAATTACAGCAAGAGTTGTAAACAGAACACACAGAATAATAAACTGTGAGTATAAAAGAGTTAGAAAGAGACATTTCTGCTTGAGGTGAAATCTGGATGTGCTAAGAACTTGGCTGAGAGACAGGATTATTGCCCTGTCTTCTCTCTGTCTGTAGTTTGGTTTTTGGAAGTTTTGTGTAACCTCTGGGAACAGTAATGGTTCTTATTCATAAATGGTCTCTTTCTAAGGTTCGCATACAGTTGGCTGTGTCATGCTGTGCCAAGCTGCATACTTGTTTAATTGCCAGGGTAAAAATTTTTTGTTCAGTGGCTCTGAATGAGCTTAAGCTTCCATGAAAAGTGCTGACTATCAAACTGCCAGTCTTCATTCCAGTGAGGAGTGCAATAAAGTCTGGTTAAATCAAGTTCTCTGCAGTATGCAACCACTTAAATAAATGTTTCATGTAGTCTGCATGATGCTTTTAAAATATAGCGGTTGCCTTTATTACCATTGCACAGGAAATAAATAATTGATGGCATTTATGGCAATCAAAGTGAAATTTCTACTTGCGTTTTCATGATGGAGCATTTCATAAAAATAATTTATTTCCCAAATTTGTGCTTAGAAAAGAACTCTGGGCCACTGGAGTGTGAAATTCTACAGTGTTAAGAATTTGTTTGTGTGAAGTTCATTCCCAGAAACAGTCAGGATGTTTGTGAATACTTAATGAATATTTGTGAATTATTATGGATGCTGCACGTGAATGTTGAGGCTTTGTTTGGGGACTATTTTTGCTTCTGTTCTGTATTTGCTGCTTGGTAGTAGTTTACTTTAATGAAGCAAATTAACTAATAGTAAACAAGGATTTAAAAAATGCTTTTCATGTCACTTGGCCATGTTGCAGCATCTGCATTAATGTTATCTTAGTGAACTAACTACTCCAGTAACCTTAACGAAAGGAATGATCGGACATGAATGAAACTATATTTCATGATAACTGATGATACAGATTTGGATGCTGCATACGTTCTACTTTTATGTGATCAAAAATTAATTTGACCAGGAAGCAGCCTAATAACTGTACCAGGCTGTCTGTATTGTACCATCAGTAACTGATGCCGTAACACTCATGCCACACGGTGGTGGTACAGCCCAGTGGAGTTTCTCTCAGGAGATGTCCCCTTGCTGCTGCAGGCATGCTGCTGACCCCAAGATCTTTTTGATTCCTTGTATATTTTGGCTCTCAGTCTGTAAATGGACTGTGGTGCTTGCTGTCTTTGGAGGGGTGCTTTGAAATGTATGAACACAAAGTAGCATATAGAATTAGTGGATTTTCCTATGTGCAAGTGTTCTTGCTCTCATTTCCTTTAAAAAAGGCTTATAGGGAATTCTTTCTTGATTCTCGATAAAGCCATTGAAATCATTCCTTCTTCATCTAAAGAGAAATCCACAGGCTCAAAATACACACAGCATCATTTTTTTTTTTGTTTGGAAAGCCTTGTTCTAAAGCTTGCAGTCCTTCACCATTTATGCATGTGCTAATCAATGGACTACACAGGACTGCGAAGCTCTATGAATGCCTACAGGACAAAATCCAAAAGGATTTCTTGCGTATTGTCTTTTGACATTCTTCTTCCCGGGAATCTCAGTACCAAGCTCACTGTTCCTCTGCAGCCTAAGGAGAGGGATAGCTTAGCATTTAGGCTCCAGCTTGTGCCCTGTAGGTAAGCAATTCTATGGATTAAAATGAGAAGGTACAAGGGAAATGAGGGAAAAGAGAGGCTGTGTGTGATGACAGGCAAACCTTATGCAGGAGACAGTGCCTGGTGGGTTGCACAAGAAATGGCTTCTCTCTTCCTGTCACCCTCATGCCACAAACCCTGACCTATATGCAAGGGAGAGGTGTCCCACCCAGCATCTTTCTGTAATGGAACAGCAGAGAGTAACAGCTCCAGAGAAAGTAGATTTGAACTACAAAGCTGTTGGAGGCTTTGGGGGGAAATGTGTTTATCTGCAGCTTTTGGATCTATAATCCCCTGGTAACTGCTTTTCCACTTCACGTCGAGGGATAGAGAGCTCAGCCAACAAGAGGAACTTCCAAAAACCCCATTTGTGCACACCTCCTTTTATTCAACTTCATCAGTGTTACCAATGGCATTTCGTATCGCTTCACTCATGGTAAAAACTGCAGGTGACTTCAGCCTTGGTCCTTATTCCCTTACTTTTTGGAGGCTGCACTTTCAAGTATGCGCAGTGCTGGTATCACCTGAGCAACACAAATATTGTGGACTGAATTCAGAAAGAAGGGTTAAAGCTGTGCAAGCAGGCAGAGTTTTCCTGTTGCAGGGATGCGCTTCCCTTGTTGCAGTGCAGTGAATGTGGAGGTTGTTGACAAATGTTGTGAAAACCATTTGATGCATAGTCTGCCAAAGTTCTAACCCTTACCAGACTGTCCTAATAGTGCTCTGCTTTCACCTGCCAGTTCAAATAATCAGCAGCCTTCTGTAATTTTTTGCAAGTATTTATGTAAAGCTGCTGGTACAAGATAACAGCGTGGGGGGGAATAATTGCTTGTGATTTTGCAGGAATATCTTTTCTGCAATGTCAAATTCAGTCAGTAAGCAGTATTTAAACCCTCGCTATACCCTGCCCTAGGTAAATAGGTTGACTGTACTTTTTGTTATGGCAGCATTTACAGAATTTCCCACTCAGTAAACAACAAGGTAATACCAAGCTTTCTCTTCCAAAGAGAGTTCTGCAAAAGCATATGCACTATCTAGAGTTTTAGAGAGGAGGGCTGTTGTGAAGACAAGTGGGGTCTTTCTGGTTTTAATTCTGCACGTATTAAGACTAGCTGAGGTGACAGCATGGCCAAAGTACAGCCATGCCACTGCTGGAATAGTTAATGGTCTCACATTTCAGCTCTGCATGCTTGAGGTGTTACTTTGGAAAAGCCGATCCTTAGTTCAGTACCATTTAGCTATTAGGACAGGGCTTATTTCCAAAGGGGCTCTGGGTTGTCACTCATTTCATAGATGTAGAAGCTGAGGGACAGAGCAAAAGACATGAGCCTGTGGCCAGAAAGCATATCTTTGGCAAAGCTGGGTGTAAATCTCTAATGAAAAGACCCAAATCTTGCAGCCAGGCTTAAAAGCATTTAATACCCTTTGTTTGGCTCTTGCTGGGTATGGGTGGGCAAAAGAACAGCATGCTGCACGGTAGTGTAGTTGTTATAATGCATATTATTTATTATAGTAATTGTTTCAATACATTCAAGGTCTGATTTTTAAGATTTTGAGCTTGCAATAGAACATTTTGCTCAGAAAACCCTGCCTGCCTCTCCTCTTATCTAATTTGCCTGCAGCAATGGATCCAAGTGAGCATGGGTGATTCTTTATCTACACGGGTTTTGTTTATTATCTTTTCCCATTAATTGCTTTTCTTCCCCCTCTTCCTTCAATAATGAAACTTGAATGAAAAATAATAGAATTAAAAAGCACTCCCATAGTCAGATACAGCAATCATTTGAGGGTGTTATTAGTTTGTGCCTTACTCATAAACAAAAGAGCTGTAGCAGTGCCTGTGCTGTGCCACATCTTTGAATTCATTTTCAGGCTCTGCAGCGTGAAGCTCAGATTTGCTTGCTTGGAGCACAGCTGGGGAAGCATCATTCCGTCAACCTTCTGGACTTCGGTGTTTTTTACAGGCAATGAATGAAAATCTGGATATATAAGTTTATCATTTGCTCAGCAGTGCTGTCTTAAGGATCTTTAAAAAACAATTGAGCCATGTACGGTCTGGCCTGTGAGTTTTGGGAGCTTAGTTTCTTCCGAAAAGGCTAAAGCAGCCTAGTAAGTAGCAGTTGCTCTAAGGGGCATGCTCTGGTATCTCAGATATCTACACAGAATTACTCTTTCCTTCCTGGTGCTAGAATTGCCTGTCTGAAAGACCTCTTGCTTGAGTCTGAATGATATTCTTTAGAGTCTTTCAGATAAGCTATTATTCACCTGGTAGCTGAAAAAAAGTTACAAACATCCCTGTTGAAGTTCAGTAGATCTACCTCAACTGTTTCTGATCACTGTAGGCACAGCTTTTGAGCATCTCAGTCTTTAGCAAGGTCATCTGTGCTTAAATGTTGTGACAATAGGAAATGCTGTTATTTCTGAATTACAGCTGGAAAATTCAAATGGTCACACAGGAATTGTGTTCTTGAGGAGGGCAGCTTCGTCCTCCCAAGTTATTGGGCCTTTGCCCTGTCCCCTGGGAAATTCTCTGTTCCTGTGGCCATAATTCTTCTGTTACTCCAGGCCCTGAAACATCTGTTTTCCAGATCTTTGCCTCAGTTTCCTATCTTAGCTTAACTCCGTTTATGGCACACTGACCTAATGTGTGAAGTCAGTCTGTATTTGCTACAGTGCATTAAGTCCTAGAGGTACTGCTTCTCTTTCTCAGGATTCAAGTACCCATAATTCTCCTTCTTTTACTTCTCGTTCAAAATAAAATACACTGAATCCAACAAAGAGTACTTCATTTTTTGCTAAAGACCATTGGCATTAAGAACAAGTGGGTGTAACACATAATAACTAAGCTACTTTTTAAAGCAATTCAAACATCAGTTGCTGTTTTATATACCTAAAACCTAAGGCTGAGAATTACAAGAACTCTTGCCTATTTTCACAAAAACCTTGCAGCTGCATAATTTTCTCCATTTCCTTTTAACTGTGCAATCCTAAAATGTTTTTTCTTGGCTGGAAGTGCTGCCATACAGGGTAGCCCAAAAGCCCATTAAACTCAATAGCCTGTCTTAAGTGGTGTGGGTATCAGGTGCCAAGGAAAGGCTGTTAGAGCATGGCGAGCATATTGAGATACTTCCCTAAATAAACTCCTAATCTCTAGAGATCAGTAATCTAGAAACTTACTGAATTCTAGAAGACCTTTGAATTTAATAAGACTTCATGGATATTTTTTTTTGTCCATGAGGTTTTTTCCAGTCACTTTTTGAAACAATATTAATTTATAACCTGCAACAGCTGTGGGAAGGATTTCCCCAGCTTAATTGCGTATTAGCCAGTGAAATACCTGACCTGTGCTCAATCTCCAGTCTCAGTGGGTTCCTTTGATGGCTTGTTCTAGCTGCAATTATTACTTTGGGTAACTTCTGTAGTCTAAGGCTTTCTTGTCTTCACTGAGCATGAGAGACTCAGTATTGTGGTCTGGGGTTGTGACAAAAGGGGACATGCAGAAGGGGACATGCTGCTGTTTGAGGGCAGTTGGACGGAGCTGTATATAAGTTAACAGCCATTGCAGGCTTTTGCAGCAGTTTGAAAGCAGGGCAGTGGTGGATACTTCCATGTGGAGAGGGTTTAGAATAATCAGGATCACTAGATGTGCAAGCGTGAGTTTGTGAAAGTATTTCTAGGCTGAAAGTGTCTCCCCCACCTCCTTCACACTTGGAAATATTTGATGCTGTCTCATGACCTATGTAAAGGTGTGGGGTTTCAAATGCCTTCAGTGCAGGAGCTGCTAGAGAAACAGACTTTTAGATAACATGGCATTATATCTTTCATGCAACTTAAGATACTGTTTACCTACCTCAAAGGTCTCTGCTCCTTCTCTGGAGCTTAGATGTAAATAAGGGCAAGCAAGAGCTCTCGTTTATGCCTCATTTTCATTTGACACCAGTGCATACCAGCTACCATTGCAGGTCCTCCTTACCCATGTCCTTCCAGCAGCCCTAGCAGTCTCAGCACGGAGGTGGTTTTGCCCTTGGTTAAAGGTGTTAATGTGCTACAGGAAAGCTCTGTATCTACCATGCTGTTTGTTGAATGGGTTGAGTTAGTGCTCTGTCTAATCTGGTCTTTGCAGAACGGAAGCTGAAGTTGTACTGATGTGATTTGTCCATGTATAAATTCATCTTCTGACTAAAGAACCTCAAGCTTGAACCCTTTTCTGCAGTCCAGCTGCCTTGCTGTCTTGTGAGAAGTGGTTGGGGATGCTGCAAATTCACCTGTGCCAGCTGTCTTTGTAATATTTCCTGAACTGAAAGCATCACACTCCTCCCATAAAGTTGTCCTTGGCACTTCTGGTTCTTTTTTGCTAAATTTGGAGCAGGGGCACAGGAGCTGAATAGAGGGTTACAGGGCTGAAAGCCAGGTCCAAACCTTCTCCGTTTCACCTCTTTTTGAGAAAATCTTTCATGTGATTGAGTTGTGCTTCCCGTGTGGAGGGAAGGGAGCTGGGCTGCATTCTTACCATATGGCTGGGGAGGAGTGACTGCCTAAGAGGAGTCTGCCCTGGGGCCTGCCTCTCCGTTGGTGCCGCGCAGGATGGTCCTCCCCATCACAAACTTTCCCAGGGCTGCTAGTGTAGCCTGAACTTCTTGCAGAGGAGCCCCAGGGACTGGGACTACAGCTGCCCTGTTCAGTTGGATTTCTCCTCGCTTACCCTGTGAGCGCGTATATATGCTGCTGTATGGGGCTACATAGGATCCAGCTCTCGGCTAATGCCTCTTGCCTGCCCTCAGTACACAGCCTGAAAGTTGGGAATTTCTCAGACTCAGGTTTATAAGGCACGTAACAGTGATCTCCGCTGTCTGCATGCTATCAAGGTATGTCATCCTGATGGAAAGAAGAGGGTATCTGGGGGGTTAGGAGAGACCTTTAGCACAAGTGAAGGTACCCTGTAAGAGGAGATGCTCCAGCAGCCCTGGCCAGTGCTCTTTATGGCAGAGGCTCAGCTGCAGGCACTGATTTTAGGTTGTTGATTGCAGTAGAGCAACTATATTTCTTTTTCGGCCTTATAGAAAGTAAATATTTGGGTCAGATCACTTTGCAATTTGAGCAGGGGACAAAATATGTGGCATGGGGAAAGGGTAATAAAAGACTGAACATAACTTAGAAATCATTTATATGTAATATTAATTATAAATTAATATAAAGAAGAACAAAGGCCTAAGTGAGCATATTTCAGTACAGACACACTTTAAACTCTGTAATTCAATGCACTTATTTCTATAAAACCTCTGAAAGTCCATATCAAAACCAAGGAACAATCCCCCTGCTTTCAGACCCAGAGCTAGTGGGGCAGCTGCAAGGCCAGTTAAGGGCACAGCGTGTGCCAGAGCCACGGGGACCTCGGAGCTCCCCGCTGCCGTAGCACGTCACACAGTGGTTTCAGGGCAGGGACAAGCATGGGCCATGGGTGACTCAGAGGAAAGCAGCGGTGTGCTCACTGTGGGTGAGGAGGAGACGGTGTCCGANTGTGTGCCAGAGCCATGGGGACCTCGGAGCTCCCCGCTGCCGTAGCATGTCACACAGTGGCTTCAGGGCAGGGACAAGCATGGGCCATGGGTGACTCAGAGGAAAGCAGCGGTGTGCTCACTGTGGGTGAGGAGGAGACGGTGTCCAAAGGCTTCCGTGGGGCCAGTGGCTGTGGTGGCAGCAGCAAAGTCCAGGCAGGCACTTTGTGGTTTCCTACAGCAGAGGGTAGTGTTACCTGTGTTTGCACCAATGGAAACAGAGATCAGTTCAAAATTCTGCTTGTTTCAAACCGATGTGGAGTTGCTAAATATTTATAGCAGATATATATATATGCATCTTTGCTGCTTTACTGAAAATATTTTTCTGTGAAGCAAATATACAACCCATTAGCTCTCTAACTCTGTACCACAGTGCTGATATTTAGCTTGCAAAGCTTACCAGCCTGCTGATTTCCTGAGAGTATTCCTTTATCACCTGTAATAGCTTCCTCTGCTATCATTTTGTCTTACTGCTTTATTCTTGGTAAAACTTTGTTTTATCAAATGTCACACCTTTTACAGAAATCAATTTCCTCCCAGGTGCATGAGATCAGATATGCAGCAAAACCTAATTAAAGACAACCATGTAATTACTGTTCCCAGTTGCTCAGGACCACTGGTGGGTGATTCTGGGATCTCCATGCTGGCATGGAGCCGTGGGCAGGAGAACCCCGTCCTACATGTCCTGTCTGTCCTGCAGCCCTTGGGCAGTACCGCCTCCACCAAGGCCAGCTTATGGTGTGGTGCCACAGGTGGAAGTGGTATTTGACCTGGCAGAGGAGCCTGTGTTGGTAGTTGGTCTTTGGAGAGGCAGCGATGGCTCTGGGCCAGATGAAGGCTGAAATACTAGAGCTGAGGTGTGTGCCATGTCCCTCGGGCCTCCTGTGAGCCTTCAGCGCCAGCTGTGTCCTCAGCGGGCTGACAGAGGAACATGGTATTGTCAAGGCAGGAAGAAATAGTAAAAGTGAAAGCCAACTATTCTAACGTAATATAAAAGGAAAGTCAGACCAGCTTAATAGGTAGCTTAGAAAAGATATGTAGCTCTGCATATTGAGATTTCCTAGATTTTTAAGGGCCTTGCTTATATTTGAAAGGCATTGTTCTGTGTCCCATATCTCCCCTCTTTGATTTTGAGCAGATGCTGTGACATGGCCTGCGCTGCTGGATGCACAGATGTGGGGTGTGCTGTACTGGGGAATAACTAGACCTTCCCCCCCCCCGCTCTTGCCTCTGAATATCAGATATTGGGCAGTACTTCAGGAAGGATGACAGACTCTGAGCTCTTGATCTGATCAAGTGTGGCAAACCATTGTTTGGCAATTATTTGGCTCGATTTGTGTTTTATTTTGAACTTCCTAAGTCATCCTAGGTGTGTTTTCTCTGTACCTGATAGTTTGCTTGGAAGCGATACTGTCTGAGGGTTGAGGGAAGATAAGAGTTTGTAAAAACCCGCTAATTCCGTGGAATGTTTNGATTTCGGTGGAATGTTTTCATGCCACAAGTCAGGCATCAGATAGGAAAAGGTGGTAATATGAGTGGAGAGTGTCCCTGATAGATTCCTCTCATCTATAGATTGCTTCAAAGTTTTGTGAGCACCTCTTTGTATGCATATACATTGCTCAGTTCAGTTTTGGCACTGATTTTTGCATTCAGAAACCAAGTATCTAATTTAATAAAAAGTTTTGGGACCTCGTCTTTCAGGTAAAAAAAAAAAAAGAGAAAAAAGAGAGCTCTGTTGGGAACTTGATGGTGCTTTACCAAGGTTACACACAGCAAACACTTGTAGTGCTGAAGATTCTATAGATGTTTGGGGTTTTCTTCTTCATACAAGTCTGCAAGAGAGAGATTTTTTAATTGTATGTCAAAGGACAGGATAGAGGAAATGCTGATACACTGTTTCATTGGTTTGCACCCTAAATTAGCATGTAAGATTTAAAAGGTGTTTTGACTCTCTGTTCCTTTCCTCGTCATATTCTGTTAGTTTTGAAACTATAACATCACTTTTTAAACAAATTTTTCTTATGCAGTCTTGCATATTTTCTTCATATATTCTTATCTTGCTTCCCCCCCTTTTGCCCCTTTCCCCTTCTATTTCTTCATTTTGTTTTTTTATTTAAAAAATTGCTACTTGATGAAACTAACTTGATTCTCACCAAAGTTGGCATCATGTTCTGAGAATTTTCTTTAAATATTGTCTATCAACTGTAATTATACAGTTGCATATTTCTCTGACATCTTACTTATTTCACATTTAAAAGCTGAATTTTAAACACTGTGCTGCTTAAAGAGGAAAAGAAATTAAAATAAGTAAAAAAAAAAAAAGAATTAAAATCACTGATGCAGATGTCTTAAACAAGGTTTACAAGTTCATTTCTACTTTGCTAGAGATGCTTGGACTATACGTGCATGGTGTCAGGTCAGCCTAAAACACCGAGCTAGGATGCCGATTGGGTTTGTGTGATATGTTATCATGTGGTTATACAGATCCTGATGCCTGAAGTGACTTGTTCCTAGCAAGCTGGCATATATATCTCTGCCCCACTGTGTGGTTCCATAATGATGCCTTCGTGCTAAAATACAATTGCTGCCTCTACTGCCAGTTCTTTTCTGCCGCTGGCCCTAAAATCCAAGGTTCCTCCTCCTGTTGGGCCCCTCATCTGTTCCATCTTCTCTGTCCTTCCACCACCCCTTTGCCTCCCTGTGTCTTTCTTCTCCTGCTGTTTGCTTGTACCCTCTTTCTCACCTCAGAGCCTGCTGATCATCTGCTCCTTCAGTAGGACAAGTCACTGCTATAGTTTAGTTCAATAAACTGGTGCTGCTGGCTTGGATGTGTCTCTGGTGAGCTGCAGCTGGGTACGCTGACCCCTTGAGTAAACTGCTGCTCCTGTGGGTCGGCTGTAGAAACATGTAGTTCAGAATTGTCACAACTTGTATTTTTCATGCACCTTTGACTTCCACTCTCTGCTCCCTCGTACATTCTTACAGGGACTGGTACCAGCCAGTCCAAACCTTCAAGCAGCTTCCAACAGCTGCTCATTTAGGCAAGAGGGACAAAACCCTAAACAAACAACAAAACGAAATCTTGAGAAACCTACTTACCAGAAAATTGATTGTATCACTTCCTGTAAGGTAAGCTTTTCCACACAGAAACAGCCTGATCTTGCATCCTGGAAGAGGGAACATTTAGTGCTGAACAAAGAAGGGATTTAACGCCTGATTGTTTTGCTTCCCCAAACGGGCTCTGATGCTCTGAGCTGGAGCACCCAGAATGCACATTGCTCTCTGCAGAGACAACGTGGTCTCCTTTTGCTTAATACAACACGTTTGTCACTTTAGATTTTTTAATTCTTGTGAAAAGACTATGCGTTTATTAGTTTATCTTCACAGGGCTATTGGTATGTGCTACGTGCTTAACTTTTGCTGAGCTTCTGTGTACATACCTCTATACTTAGAAATAGGAAGGCAATATGAATTTTAAAATCAGAGCTGCAAGTTATGCATGTGGGCCTGGAAGTGAAAACGTCTCTTATTAAGAAAGAGTTGATCTCATAATTGAGAAGAAAAACATCCTTTCTAAAAATATTCTAGTCTGAAATTGTCAGCAAATAACAAAGTTCCATATAAATTACCCTGTGTAAGAAAGAGCATGTATTTAACAGTATTTGCCAAAGATGATTAAAATTATGGAATTCAATGTGACGAATTATAGTACTGAAAGTGGATCATGTGTTGCATCGAACTGTAGCAAATACCAGTGTGAGTGAGGGCTGGCAAAATAAGATCACTCACAGGAATGTTTGTGATTTTTATTATCATAGGTTAGATAATTATGTAAAACAAATAGCAAATATTCTTGTTACTTCAGACAGGGCATCTCATTATTATTGTTATGCTTTTTAGCATCTGAAAAATGCCACTTTTAATAGTATCTGGAGATGGTTCTTAAATCAAAAGTAAGGTGAATTTGCTACTGTTCAAATCAAGGAGACCGTTTTAAGTAGAAAGAATTTTGAGTGTCTGGGTTATCCTGGATTAAGAAACTGGGTGTGAAAGAGTAAAGCTTCTGTTAAAAAAAGAGGCTGCTCTTTATTTAAATGTTGCTACATTTAGTTAGTCTGAAAGAACATAAATTTTCCTAGTGCTTAAAATATGGTATAGTTGCAGAGCCTAAGATATTAGGAGACTTTTTTTTTTTTGCCTGTTCTCAACCATTATATGGCAAGCATTGTGAACCATTAACCTCAGGATGCAATACCTCCTAATGTCATCCGAAGACACTTTGTAAACTGTAGCATTCCACCTGCTGTTGTTTAAGACATAAGACTATAGAGATCTGAGACACCTTTGATTTGTTTGATATTGTAGCAGAGTGATTGTGGGAAGCTTCTAATACTTTATAGCTCTGGAATGTACAGGGAACATGGGCTGAGAACAGAGAGTTCAAGGATCTGCTCTACACAGGTAAGAGTCTAACTGGATTGTAAGAAAACTGTTTCCAGGTTTTTGGTGTGCAGTAATAAAGATAGTAATTATTGTGAATGCAATACAGATATTTTATGAAGAATTAATGTAGGACTGAAGTACAATGATTGATAATAATGGGGGAGATAAACCCAATGTCTTGACACTCAAGAGCTCTAAATGTGGCCTTGGAGGTCACTGGTGGACTTGGGTTCAGAAGCACTGTAACTAGGGCTTTGGGGCATGCTTCTGCATCAACCTGAGATCAAAGGAACAAGTCACAGTTCAGACTTCTTTATTCTAAGTATATAATAAGTATTTATAAATATTATATGAGCAGATGTACCTATTTCTTTCTTTGGAGTCACTTTTTTTTTAGCTTTGATAATAATATAAAGGCCTTGTTGCTTTCTCACTTCTCAGGGTCACCTCTAATGGCTCCTTCTTATTCTGATTCCTTTTAGTCTAATTTAGTTTACCTACCTAACACTTATCACAGTCTATAAACTCTTTTGTGTTTCCACATTTCTGTGTCTATTTAAACTACAGCAAATAAGAAAGAGATACGTTACATAAAAATCAATGTCCTTTTAAGTGGTTTAAAACTAGATGTCAATTATTGAACTTGCCACAGGCAATAAGCATGTAATAGCCTGACCAGGTTAAAAACATACATATGTTTATCCATGTAGTCACATGTGTAATGAAAACAAATATTACTTATGTTCTGTATAAAAAAAAATGATTAATGGGACTATATTCAGAAAAAACCCGAAATGACCGTTCTTAGCAAGAAATATATCCTATCATGTTCATTTATGCCTTAGAGTTTTTTTCCCAAAGAATAAGTAATTTAAGTTTTTCTGCGGAAAAACAGCATGCCAGCCCTGTTCCTGGTGGTGCTAACAGGTATCTCTGGAGGGGAAGGAAGGATACCTGCCAAGGGAGCATCAAATCAGTTGTTAAGCTGGTGAATGAGACAATCAGGAGATCGCCTTCTCAGGCTGGTGAATGGAACGTCCCAAGGGGCCTGTTTGACAGTTTGCAGGTGACGTGAAGGGATGAGGGGGGAATCATGTTTCTGTGGCATTGCTGAGAACTCAGCTGATGGGTTTTCTCTCCTTGTAGACGTAGGAGACTAATCTTCCTGTCGAGCACTGTGCAGCAAGTCTGCTCTATGGCAAGTTCTTGGAGGGTAAAATGTGCCTTTTCCTTTTGGACATCATCACTCTCTCTGAACATCCACTTCCTTTGGCAAAGGACGAGTGGCAAGTAACTTGGCCTTCCTAAAGCAATCCATTTTGACTCGGCTGAATAGAGAAGCAAAATTCTTTAGTTCAAATGTTATCCTTGTCCAAAGTATTTTTCAGTTGTGATGCTGTGTTTGTGGAAGTGTTGCTTTTTGTTTTGGTTTGTTTTCCCTCTCTTTCCTTAAAGTGCTGGTTTCTTCGAGGCTTACTTGCAGAGTTTGGTGTTAAGATTCTTGTCCGCTTTATATGAGGCATTTTCTCAAGTGTGTGTCTCCATTAAGTCATGAAGGAGCATCCAGCTTCAGGATAGACAGTGGTGCAAATACGCTATCACCTCCTGTGTTGGCAAAAGTAAAGATACGATATGTTCTCACATAGCATGCGGGCAGTTGGGAACACTGAAGTTGTTCAATGAATACACAAATTATCAAATACAGCCTTATATTGTCCCCATCAGCAGATGTACACACCCCTTTTATTACACATATGGATACAGACAAGCTGTAACTGTAATAGTTATTAAAATGAGTTGCAAAAAAATAGCAAGACCTTTTTACACAGCATGGTTTGCAGTAGCAGCTTGTTCCTAGAGAAATGTGAATTGCTTTTGTCTGCAGCTGGAGGAAGGCTGCTCATCGGGGGCTACTTGCAGCTCTGGGAAGGAGAGAGCAGTGTTCTGGGCTGACATCTGCAGTGATGCTTTGGCCTGGCAGTTCCAGTCTGCTCCTTTTGCCCTCACTCAAGCTTCAGTTTGTGATAGCAGGAGACTTACTTTACTGAATTTTGCAGCATTGAATATCATCCTTACCAAACTTCTCAGGATCTGCAGACCTCTCAAATGCCAGGATCAAGAATGAGAAGCATGTTTCAGTCGTTGCATCCAAAGGGAGGTTGACTTTGGATATACTTTTTCTCCCACGCTCCACAAACATGAGCCCACATTCACACTTGCATTTCTTTTTGCTTCTGCCAGACCAGGGAGATGTTTCTGTCTGATGTTAAGACTTGGAGCCTGTTAGCTGTAAATGCTCTTGCATCGAGTCTTAGCTGTGTCTGCAGTTTTTTTAATTTCAGTGTTCATTTGTTTCTGTCCCGTAGACATGTGCCATAAAAATATATAGTTAATCAAATTGATCTGGTATTTTAACATGAAGCCACAATATATGTTATATCTCAGGAAAAGTTCTCTGTTTAATGAATGACATTTTTCTCACTACTGCAGCAACAGAACCACACTGATGGTGCAGGAGGTCTTAGGGGCAAGAAATGAGATGACTAATAAATACAAATGCAGGTGATGCACCAATATATGGCCTGGTTTGCTGGGATTTCTTCTTTGTTTTTGGAAGAGTACTTAGAAGTTGGAAATATTCCTGACAGTGCAAATAACACCTGTCTGTACCTATCATATAATCATTCATAGGCATATGTTTGTTTACCTAAAGCAAATACTACAGACAGCTCTGCAGTTTTGAAGTTTTACCATGGGGAACAGCTGAGCCTACTCTGCATAAACCCGGACTCCTCAGGTAATGAGCTGCTCAGTTACAGCTGGAGACAGCAGGAGCTCCTGTGCCCTGCAGCCATATGGAGGCATCCAGTAGAGTATTGCAACGACAATCTCTCTGTGTGTTTCTAGAGCGTAAAAAATTGAACGACAAGTTCTGTGGAAAATTGCTGATGGAAAATCTTCATGGTTCCCTTCTGCCAGGACAGCAGGGAGAAGATTGTCCTACTTGTGCAAGAAAGCAGCAATGTGCCTAACTGGATTCAAATTTCTGTTGACTTGTGCCTGTGCTTTTCTCCTTGAATGATTTGCTCATGACTTTCTGTATTTGTTTTATTTTTCACTCACTTCTGCACAGTTTGGAGATGGTGCAAAGGAGGACAGTGCTCCACTGAAAAGTAAGAGCATGTTTGGGCATGGTGCTCCGCTGAAAAGTAAGAAAGCAAACTTCTAACCTGCAAAGTTTTAAACAAAATTGCCAGTTATTGCCAGAAGTCAGAAAGCTTGTGTGAGAGGCTAAACAACTCAGCTGCCCGGAGGAGGTCCTAGAAAAACACGCTCCTGTGAACCTTCCCCAGAGATGTCACTGCCTGCTGCTCTGTATGACTTTCATCTGCCTCTGATTGCACCTGTCTGTTGTCTGGTGCTTAGCTTCATGAATGTATAATTGCTTCTATTTGGCTCCAGCAGTTATCCTCTACAGTTCTGCTATGATGAAGAGGGAAGCCAAATACTATACTTCCCTTGTGCTCCTTTCTTTGTTAAGGTATAGACAAATGAGAGGATGGTAAGGAAGATAGAGTCCTGTTTCACACAGTGAGAAGGCATAGTTACACCATGATCTAGACATGACTTCCACAGCCTCCTCCAGCCCTTCATTTCTTGACATTCAGGATACCTCTTTCTTTGTATGAGGTTCTGCTTGTGGTTCTTTTTGCCCATGGTACTGATAAAACTCAGAACCTGCATTAATAGTTGGGTTCATTGAAACTCATTAATTTTTCAACTGAACCTCAGAGGAATTTCCATCAAATTTTGCTGACTTTTATATCAGCTCAGCAAGTCTTTGTCATGCAGAACTCATTAATTTCAGTGGAACTTTGTTTTGAAGTTTTGTGTTCGTTCACACCCGTGATGGAAAACAGAAAGTACAAAGCCAACACCAATTAAACCCACTAAAAGCTGCTTTTTGCATAACTGTGTATGGTGACATCCTTTTGCTGGCTGTGTTCTGGCAGCTAGGAGAAATGACATTTCTTGCTGTAGTAATGCGGCTTTGTTTGAAAGGGGTACATTAGATGTCCTGTTTGTGTAAATTTGATTATTCACATCAAAGTCTTTGGTTTGTATTCATTTGAACCTAAGGAACTGGCCTGAGATTTTGGAAACTCAAGTGAATAAGCATAATCTTCAAACTGCAAACAAGACAGTGAATTGACATACTGATCCCACAAGCCTCGGGGAGGTGTACAGAGCATGAGCTGCTGTGTCTGGTAAATTTGAAACATGCATACTAAGGCTGAGGAAATCATGACCTGAGATGTTCAGAACTGCTTGAAGGGTTTTGAGACTATGTTCCTTCTTAGATAAATAGCATGGACTCTCTTATCTTTAAGAAACTCAATGGCATAGAAGCAGTAATTACACCACTACACCACACATACATAGCTCCAGTTGCGTTGGTATGGGCTGGCTTTGAACTGCTTTTGTCGTCTGACCAACCTTGGTGGCTTTCTGCAGGGTTTTATGTTTTCCTGTGACTTTATAAATGTAGTCAACGTTGTTTTGAGGACTGAGTAATTATTTTCTGTCTCATAGTATCTGTTCACTGAATCAAGCCCAAAGCTACACGTGCTTTTAATCCTAATATTCCCAGTAATGATAACAAACCTAGCTGCACATCTTGAACTTTCCACGGTAGCTTGCAATCGATTCAGTCTTTCAGTAGGAACTGTCCTTGTGTTAAATTTTTGGTTTCATCAGTTGATAAGGTTTTCCATTCAGACTTCCACAACGTTTTCAAGTTGAACTACAAGTCCTGATATGTAATTCAAAGAATTATCTCGAATTCAGTTGTGGCGTCGTCTGATGAGAGTAGTGGGGCATTGTCTCAGGTCTTGTTTTCACAGACTGTTGATGGCAGTCCCTCTGGCTGCCCCCTGTGCTGCCCTGCCAGTGCTATTGGTACACCTGCATGGTGGTCTCCTTTGTATCTGCTATTACTGGGCTCCATTATCCTTAACGGTTATTTCTGTAGCTTTGGTACAATGTTTTTGAAATGCTTGAGATCATCTGGGGCTGTATTTTTACTGTATCTTTTGCGATGCTTTCTTTTGCATTTCTCTTGCCTTTTTGATCTGTGAAATTTCTTCTGAATTCTTATTCTTACAACCTTCTGTCTTTCAGTTTTCTCTCTAAGTGGTGAGTCTCTAGTCTAGTTTCACCTTGCTTTCACTATAACATTTTCATTCAATGCAATATGATTTTTCTGAAGGCAGAAACAGGCTTGCCTGTAGAATTCTATTTGTCAACAGTCTCTTCTTTGGGCACAGTCAGTGTCTTATAAGAAAAGCTGCCATAGTATTGCAGTTCTGTTTGGCTCGTTAATGTAAGAGCAGTCAAAAATGCTTCAGCAGGCTCTCCTTCCTTCTGTGGGAGTCTTTAATATTCATATCTCCTAACAGGTCTATTTCAGATTGTGATATTCATCAGATTTGCAAACTGGAGGTTAACAGCTTGCCCTCTCATCCAGGTTTACTTGAATGATATTTAAGAGATCGATATCTTCAGGGCTTCAGGGCAAGATTTAAGAAAAATCGCTATTTTCTATGTGTCTCCATTGTGCTCAGGTCCATCTGCTTCCTTGTGGATACCACGGCTCTCTTTAAGTATTCCAGAATTTTGAAATTTCACCTGTGATTGTTAGCTATTTAGGAGCTTTAATTGTTCCACTTCTTGTTTCTTTGTTTTCAGGCCCAGGTTGGTGTTTTTTTCCCTCTCCCTCTGGTTTTCACTTTTCAAAATTTTGCTTGGAGGTCTCCACTTCTCTTAATGCAATCAGAGTCCAGATTTGGATAGTAACTGTGGAGGGAGGTGATGCCTCAGTGCATGGAGACTTCTGTGATCCTGGGGTCTCATATTCTTTTACCTGGATCCAGTAATCGTAAGCATCTCGGTCACACATAATTTAGTTATTTACATGTCAAGAGTGACGTGTTTCAGGTGAACAGTACAAAAAGAAATGAACCAAAGGACCCATTTCAGTGCTGCTTTCTTAGCAGAAGGGTGTAACTTCTTTTAAAAAAGAAGAGTGTTTTTTATCTGCTACAAAGCTCATAAATTATTTTTGAGGTGAAGCTTAAAGGCTGAAGAATAAAAATTGTAATGAAGGACTATAGTCTTCCCAAATTTAGTTGGGTGATAGTTCCTTGAGGCTGTAAATGCTGACTGACACTTGTGGTCTGCAAAGGAAATATTATTTGCTTAGAAAAGAAAATCATGCTTCTTTTTTCTGCAGAGGTGAAATGCTTTTCCAGCTCTGTATGTATGTATGCATTAGGGAAACTGCTTTCTGGTAGTGCAAACCTGCCTTTCTCTGTCCTAGAGAACCAGTTATTTCTGTTCTGCTCCTACAACATCTGATACTCTGCTGGATGCCTGTCCTTATCCTGCTCTGTCCTTCACTAGCACTGCTGGTCTGGGATGTCCTTGTCACGCCCTGGGTATCTCTGGTGGGGCTCACTGCCAAATGCACAGCCTAAAGAAAGTTTGAGCCTCCATCTTTCCCACTGGAGGAACACAGCCCTAACGATCCTCACAGAATAACTGCATTCTTAACAGTCCAGTAGGGTTTCAGTAACACAGCAGGAGCTGTCTTCTCTAGTCTGAATATTGCAGCAAACACGCAAGAGCTCTTCTTCCTGGTGGATGGCTAGCTGGGAGCACAATGTGGTTATGACTGATGTCTCTTTGATTTGGAGATTATAGCCGTATCCTGAAAACAGTTAATGTGAAATACTGGCAACAGTAAAGCTTAAAATATTCCATCATTTGGTGTTCCTGCTTTATCTCCTGCTGCTTTTTGAATATGTTGTACAATATCCCAAAAATTGAGTTATGAAAAGACAATTTCTTAAGTATTAAGAGATGAGGTTATGGCCACAAAGAGTGACCCTGCAGCTGCAGCCATGTTTTCTCCATATAGGACAGTTTGGGAACTATGCTGAATTCATCCCATAGGCAGTGATGAAATCAGAGGTAACTCTTGGGAGTCATTACAATGAACCTGTATAAAGCTAGTCTAAATATGAACAGTAAGTCTGGATATGAGATTTTTCAGCTTGTTGAAAACCCACATACATACATGAAAGCAATAAGCTGCAAACATTTGTTATAATTATGATCTCTTAGTGGATAACGTGTAAGCAAGGGCTAAAATTGCCAGGCCATAAATATTTAACCAATTCTTGCTGTAATGCTGGTGAGTTTTTACTGCTGTGTGAGTCAGAGGTTCTTCTTAATGAGTTCAGGCTGTTCAGTTTGCTGCAGGGGGCTGTTGTTTCAGATGCTCTTATTTGAAGGTACTGCTTGAGCTTGGAAACCCTTCACAGATGTTTGGAAACCAGCTGGGGCAGACTTTTGCTCATGTTCAATGAAGGCCAGATCTAACTTCAGTTAAATTTAATGGAGAAGGTCACTCTAACTTCATGGGAAGTTCCATGAAGTTCTAGAGTCCGAATATTTTTTTTTTATTTTTTTTTCTTGTGGTAAGTACTCCTCTCACTACTTCTGATGTGCAACAACTCCAGGAAGATCATTTACCAGCTCCCCTGTGGCCTGTGCTGAATGCAAAGCAGTGTGTATAACTGTATGGCAGAGGATTGGAAATAAGTAGGTGTTCTCAGTTTAAAGATGAAAAGAAAAGCATCTGAGAGGAGACTGCAAGTAGTGGCACACAAGAAACTTGCAAACTGGATAGCTTTGTTAAACCAAATTCCTCTCTCCTTAATAATTCCTGACTATTTTCAACAGCTATTTGCATAAATAGTCCTTTTTTTTCCTGACATAGATTTGACTTCTCTGTAAAAAAATTATAGAAAGCTGACTTTTTGACAGTTCAATCTTCTGCCCTATTTTAACTTTACCTGCTCTCCAAGTTTAGCTGTTAGTCACCTTTACCAAGAGCATTTTAGAGGCTTAATATAAATCTTGGTACGTGCCATTTCATCTGTGAAATGGATGCCTCATTTTCCTGTGGAATGCACAGACGACACACACATCAAAGTGATTTCTCACTTTGAGTTGTAGTTAGATCTAAAACCAGAGTATTAATTTGTAATGGTGTCTTGCTGGAATTTCCATGGAAATGGCTTCTACTGGAGAAAGGCTGCATGTTCTGAGGTTATGGATAAACATCCAGTCCAAGCCTGTTTGGATCTGCCTTTTTATTATGCTCACTAAGCTGGTTTATCAAGACAGAAGCACGTTTCCTGGAACAGAGGAACAGCTGAGCCTGTCAGCGTTATTTATTCATTGTTCATAGCAGTATGAAGCTATTGCCAAACTGCCAGTGGTGTCCAGTCTCTGTAAGGAACTTGCCAAAAAATGCCCTGTTTGGGAATGCTTGAATAGCTCACCAAGCCATCTGGTGTGGAAGAACACATAAACACAGGAATTAATTAACTGTAACTAGTCTCTACTGAGCATGTACAAGATGAGATTTTTTTTTAACGTTTATAACTTGGATGAAAACTACCTGGTTGCAAATTTGTAATTTGCTTTAACAAAACACAGAGCTGCAAGGATGTCTCAGCTGAGCAGATGTAAAGAATTGCTTAATGTTGTCAAAGTGATGCAGTCTTCCCTGTCCCATACTGCAGTGCTGCCTCAGTGGTTTTCCTTAGTCATTGCCAAGAAAATATTCTGTATGAGGACAGGTGCCTAGTATGGTCATTTAGACCTGAAACTTCATAATTTTTTTAATTTTATAAAGGAAGTATTGAGAATGCTTCTTTACCTGCCTGTCAGTGCATGTTAGTAATGCAGGATGGAGTAAAGCCTTGCTTATTGAAATTCATCATATGCATAACATTCTCTCATCATATTTGACACAAAGACATTGGTTGACATAAAAATAAGTAAATACTTCAATGTGTAGCAATGTTTGCATCCCTCCTTCCAAGATTTTAGCTTGTCACTTACATTTACACCTTACAGGAGATCAACAGCACAGCAGCTACCTACAGAATTATTATAGTCTATAGTGTGATGCCCCAGTGTAGTCAGGTATTCTGTGGTAAAAGCAGGAAAGACTTGTCAGAAGAGTAGGGCATGACAGAGCTAAACCACAAATATTGTAAATGAATGTCTCCTTGTAAACTCCCTCTTTCCTTTTAGATACGTGCCAGGAAAGAGATTTGATGTTGTGTATCTCAGCAAAGTTCTGGGCAAAATATGAAGACAAAATTCCCTTTGGCTTTGAAATTTTCAGTAATTAAGAGCAAAAGGACTTAAAAAAATCTTCCTTCTTTCTGTCTTTCTTGCCTGAGTTTCTCACTTAGCCTTGCTTTTCTTTTATCTTTGACAATGGAAATAAAATCTCACCTTTGATTAGAGAACAAACATGATGTTGCAAACTTTGGGCTTTAACACTGACAGGAAAATATTTGTTGAAGATGCTTTCTTATTGCAATTCACACAAAGCTGTCATCAAAGAAATACCTTGGGTTTTCAAGAAGCTTGTTTCTAATGACAACCTAAAATTTGCTGTCTTTCCTGCCTAAAGTTGTGTTAAGGTCCGCATACGAGAGCTGTGTAGCTATTGTGTGGCTCTTCCACCTCGGGGATTTGTTGTTACGCATGCAGCAAATCTGCTGCTACTACCTGCTCTTAATGTGCTGGGCTCTCTTTGGACCTGGGCTATAGTGAATTTAATCATTCATTGTGGAAGTGGAGTGGAAAAAGTTGACAAGCTTAACCATGAACAGGTTGGAGCTGATTTCTTCCCTCCAGAACAGCAGGTGCTGACTTCAGTTATTGATCAGTTCATGGCTGCTAGACTATTTGCTTCACCTTTTCTAGAAGGTAACAGACTGATTTATTTGAACTCTAGAGTGGGACAGATAGGAAAGGCAATACCCTGCTGGGTTCTTTTCAGTGGTTTCACCCCAAACTAGGAGACCTTCGGTGACTTACATTTAGAAAGAGGGTGTAGATACCCGACAACCCAGCATGCTTCAATGTGTGCCTTGTTACAGCTTAACTGAGCCAAAATGAAAGCAGTGATGAACCAGATTTTTCAGTGACTGGACTATTAGTGGTAGATTTTTATCATATTGTAAAGGTCTGTTGGTGACTAATGGCAGATCCATGCTTGTGTTTTGTCCTCCTGATAGAAATGTGAAATCTTTTTCTCTGGGACAATCTCTGGTTGGAACAATCGGTCACCGGGATATTTCCGTAGTTTGCAGCAATCCTCTGTCTTCCATGAAATGCAGCGTAAGCTTTCATTGTGGCAAGAGATACGTCTACGTTTGAGACAATATAGTGCAAACCATTATTGGCATGTGGTAAATACTGAGAGAAGCCTGAGAACAGGCTTTTTGTTTTTGTTGTGGAACATATTTATTTCGCTTGGGCAGTCTCTGCAGTTTTTATCCTTCTTGAGGTCATGATATCTCTTCTTGTATTCAGATAATTACTCTCAAAACTCTTATGTTGCCTCTTACTAACACAGACTTCTTCATTGCAAATAAGAGAGCAAGAGAAAAGGCTCTAGTCAACAGTGGAGACAATTCTGGAGATGCTTCTAGGTCTTCTCTTTTCTCCTTTTGTAGCCTGGGATGGGTTATTGATAGCCCACGATGACATTTGTATGCAAAAGTGCTCATTATACTGGGCCTATTAGAAAACCCAAATCTAAAAGCTTCCAAAATTCATAGTTTGAGATTAGTTTTGAACCATTTTTGCCTTCAGGTTTTATTACATGCATCTTTCAAAACGGTCTATCCAAAGCTTCAAATTAAAATGTGAATGCATATGTAAGTAAGTAAAAATGGAAATCTTTTTTTTTTATGGTTCAAGAACACTTCCTTTTACCTGTGTGGTTTTGACTGTCATAAAGTTCGTGTCTTGGATGACAGGTAATCCTTTTGAATCTTTCTTTGTTGTAAATTATATTGAAATGTTTCACTGCATCTGTACCGTTCCTGGCTAAAGTGCTGTACCAATGTACGCCTGAATTTTTGTACCTGGTGAAAATGTGTGGAAAACTCATGTTTTCATACACAGAAAAGGAGGAACATTGTTCTTTGATGTACTACCTTGTAAAATCTGCAAAAGGAGAAGTGGAACTTTATTTATCAATTGAAGACAAACTAAATAGTTGGTTTTAGCTTGGGGTAAAGTCTAGAGGTGGCTTTTTTTGTTCAAGTATCTTTTAGGAAATCATGGAAAACTTAGTATTCAAGTAGCTACCCTTACCTTCTTTTCAAAGAAAAAAAAAATATTGGAAATGGACATATTTCTGCTATAATGCATGAAAGTTACATGTGGGGATCATGCCAGTATCTCTGAACTCTACCCTGTGCCCCTTCCTATGAGCTATTGAATGGCTCCAGGAAACTGAGTAACTTCAAAATGTTGAACTTAACTTCTGCAAATCTTTGTAGTGGATCAAATATTTATACAGGTGGGATCGTGGATCAGTACCACATCTGTGTGTTCAACGCAGAGTCAGACAGATTTCTTTAGCTTTGCTTATATTCTCTTTACTCAGCCTTGAATCTGGTTTAACCTGAATGGTCTTTGCTTGGGCTTGGACACGTGTTAGCCACACAGCTGAGCGGGTGCCCCTGGAATTCCCTCATAATGGCAGCTTGGTCATTCAAGAATTAAAAGTATGGAGCTGTCAGAGTACTGGCTGCCTGGGAGTTGCTGCCTAATGTGTCAAGCAGGGCTCCTGGAGAGGGTTTAAGCCTTCCCTGTCAGCAGAGGCTGTCAGAGTCGCCCTGAGCGGCGATGCCTGTGCCACAGAAGGGACACTGGCGGCTGGAAAATGAACAGACAGATCAGTAGGATTAAAGGAATGAGTGGGATGGTGGAGGCAAGGATGGTGAGGATCCCATGAGTGAGGAAACAAATGTCCCCTGTACAAGCAGTAAAGGAAGAGCATCGCTGAAAAGTGTCATTTTTATTGCTGAGGGCTCTGCATTGCAGCAAGTAAAGATGGGGTTTGAGAATTAGAGAATTTTCTGGCAGCAGTTTGCAGTGTGCATTTGTATAAGCATAATGTAAGGCAGATGCCTACAGAGTGAATGTAGTTTCACTAGCAACACTATTTAGTCTGCAATACTTTATTTTAGCCTCCTGAGTGAAATGCACCAAACCTGGAGACACATTGGGATTTTTCAAAGAATAGAGTATGTTGTTAAGGGAAGCAGTTTATGCAAACCTGAGGGATAAGCCTTCTCAGATGTCTTGAACTAAATCAAATAATGTATTATTGAGAATTGCCAGTATGAATAAATGAGAACAGTGAAGATGCTGGGGAGGCACAGTAATGCAGGTGACTTATACTTTTGCAAATGTTTTTAGCAAACAGTTGCTGTTCCTCTCTTACATATGGGGAAGGTGGATATGCCAAAATGTCATCTTTCAATTTTTCTCTTGCCTTATTAATATTTGCTAGGTACTTCCATATAACCTTAAGCTATGGCAATTGTGGTGCATGGAGGGAAGGGATGTAGTGGCTCAGGTGCTAGCATAGATAACTGTAGGTTTCAAGTGCACATATTCCTTTTTCCATATCGTATAGCGTATAATAACTATGAATAGTCGTGCTGTTATCTTCATAGCATTTTTCTGGGGTGATAGACAAGATTGATAGAAATAATTCTTAAGGGGGTGGTTTCACGTAGAGGAGGATGATTTAAGTGGACTTGTCCAGGGTCACTTTTCTACAACCAGATTTCTATGCTAAGTTTGTATGAAGAATCACACAAAACTCTAATTCTCATTTGCTTAAAAAAAGTGTATAGTGTCATAGAAGTAATATAGGACAGGGAATTAAAACAGAAGGCAGTAAGAGACAGAAGCTACTGGGAGATATGAAGGTATGTACTTATTTACAATTGTGCAAGGCATGGAGGCAAAAAAAGGGGAGGTAAATATTTTCAATGCTCTAACTTCATTATGTAAAAGCAAGGTTGAAGATGAAAACCTTCAGGAATGGTTCAAAAGCAGCATGGTAGTGAATTTGGAATTGTTTGATGCTGCTTGTCCTGCTGCCCGGGATTTCCAGACTGCCAGAGAATAGTCAGCGAGGAAAAAAAGAGCCATGCTAAAGTAGAAATTGAAGTGATATAGGTTAATAGGTTAATCCCCGCATTCCAGTAGGCTACTCCCTAAGCAGACTTCTATTAGGAGAAAACGTTATTCCACGTACAAATGTTTGGTTATTCGCTTTCGTTGTGCAGCTTCACAGTCTAAACTTTTTTACCTGGGAAAGAAGTTCCCCCAGGGTTTCCATTCTGTGTTGTGATGTTCATTGTGTGGGAGTTAGACCTGTTAAAACAATTTTAAGTATAATCTGCTGTTAGCAGTATTTGGGGCTTAAATGACAAAGGGGTAATTTTAAATAATAAATCTTTGAAATCTAGGTGGAATTACAGAAATCACAGTGGCTTGACTCTGCTGTTATATTCTTTGTATTTAGGTCCTTAAAGCAGATGTGCTGAACTGGGGGTTCAAGGAGGCTTTAAACCTATTCAGTGGTTTACAGGCTTTGTGCCTGTCTGTACATGTACTTTTTGTGCCCAACAAAGCACAAAATCTTGCCTGTGAGAAGTTGCTGCTGCAAAAAAAATTCACACTAATCCAGATTGTTAATGTGAATACGTAGTCTTCCATTGAAACACCTTTAATTTACACAACTGGGCAAAAATAGGCATGTTCTTACAAAAGTAATCCTACACATAACAGAACAGGTCCTCTTTTTGAAGGTCCTCTTATAATCAATTCACTTTTGAAAACTAACCTGTATATGAAGTATTTTCACTGGAGTACAGTTTTTGAAGGGGGGTGATCAGCACTGAACCTGAAGCCACTGCTGCCGTGCAGGCCTGGGACTGGTTCCTACTGCCCTTCTTCAGTAAGTTTTAAGCTACTTTTGCCATCAGTTTCCAGCTTTTTGGGCAGTGGGTCTGGCTTTCCCAAGTCCTTGCTGCTCCTTTTTAAATTCTGCCAACCTTACATTTACTTGGAGTTTTGTATATCATCATACCTTTTCTTACACGGAAGTTGAATGTTAAAAAGGATTAGTTAAGTCTGAGAATTTTGTGCAGAAGCCTCTCAAGGTTTGGTTTCTAGCTTTGAATTTTGATTCTGTGTGAAGCTGCAGGAGTTGGGCATATTGATGGGTTTGTAGAACGAGAAACTGGACAGCATTCATAGTTTCAGCACCTTTTCTGCTACTTTCCCTCTGGCCTTGGGCGTGCAGTCGGACCCCACGGGGCTGAAAGCCAAAGCCATGGGAAAAACAAGAGCAAACTGCAAATTATTATTCATTAGTTACTGTTATTCTAGTGTACATATAATATCTAAATGCCTGTGCATATATTTGAATATTACTGTCTCTTAGGAGAAGGATTAAATTCTCTTGTTCTTGAGTTTAAAACTAATTGCTTCTGCAAAATTAAATCTGGGGTTGTTGCTTTGGAAGCACAACATTTCCCCACCTTCCATAAATGAAAGCTTTGGATTTGCATAGAGCTTATGGGAAATAATTATATCAATGCATGTATCTCTCCCAACAGGAAGCGAATACCCTGAAATTCGGACTGGTGGGGTTTTACACTGTTCCCCTAAAAAAGGAACAGATAATGAAATGAGGGAGAGAGAGGACCCCTCCAAGGCATGTCTTCCAATAAAACTGACACAACTATGGGTCAAAATTACCCGTTCTTGGGTGAAAATCTAGACTAACTCATTTGGTGTCAGCGGATTTACAAGAGCGTTAGTGAGATCAGGATATGGCCTTAACTCCTTCGCCAAATTTTCAAGTAGTCTTAATGTAGGAATTGAATGTTAGCATCCAATTTAAGTACAGTGGTCCTAAGGATTCTTTTTAATGTGATAAATTTGGTAAGATCCCCTCGTTTTTAAAGTTAGTTGCATGATTAAATATTTATTCTTGATGTCTCTTGACTTGCCTATAGATAAATCATTTTTCTTTTACTGTGCTAGTTTTCTGGGGATAGGAAAATGCAATTTATATGCACAAACAGCATTTGTGTGCTCTGATCACATGGAATGACATCTGTTTGCCCAGTTTTCATGTGCAAATTACTTTTGGGGATGTGGGCTGGAAACCCAAAATATGAAAATGGACTGGTTGAAATTGAAGATGATTATCTCAAAGGAAGAAACAGGTACATACCAGTCTGCCTCATTTTATCTCTTGAGCAGATTGAGGGAGTTTGCTATGTGGCATTTGCTTTTGCTCTAGAACCAGGCTCTCGCTCCTCAAACCTTTGACAGGCTTTGCAGGCCATACTGACCCTGTTTAGCCCCTTTTTTGAGTGATTTGCTTTGGGATGGGGCAGGGGGCTGGATTGCTGCTCACTCCTGAAAGTCCCTGGGCTACTAGATCCATTAGAAATGCTTAAAAACAGCCTCTTGAGGCTTGCAGAAAGTCTTTTGGAGGGTATGACAGAAGCTGGCCTTTTATCTCAGGATCTCATGAGAATACAGAAGTAAGCAAGGCACGGGACATGCTCTGAACCAAAAAGATTCACAAGCAAGATCATAGCTTTCCGGCAGGAGTGTGTCAACAGAAAAGGCAGTTTCTGAGGTACAGCACAGGGGAATTTCATTACTGTTCTCATCATTGTGAGAGCAAGAGACAATAAGAAAAAAAATAAGAATACCTGTACAAGTGTTTCCTCTCATACAGATACTAAGGAGCTACTTTCAAGATGATTCTTCAGCCAATAATGAAGCCCTGCAGCCACATGTGTCTGGCTGCTCATGTGGCATTTCTATGTCTGGGGTGTTGATTCCTCTCGCTATGGGGACTATATTGTTAGCCATTATCAAGTCTTAAATGGGAATAAAAAACCCCTACTGTAAGTCCAAACTGAACTCATGATTCTTTTGTAACAGCACCTTTGGTTTTATTCCAGTGGGGAAGGTTGCTTTTGTGCACTGTGTAGAATCACGCGGCAGAAAAACATGTAGTTCTTCAGTGCCTTTTCTTCTTCCTCTGAGGATGCAGAAAGCTTTGATGCCTGAAAACATACTCTCTATTTTTGCAGTAACTTATGATTATTTTTTATTTTTGTTTCATTTTTCAGAAAGTGTAGGGACCATTATGCTTTCAGTTCTTTATTTGTGCAATTTTTGTGAAGAAATTGCAAATATAATTGAATTTTTTTTTTTGGAACCCATGAATTCAAATGAGGCAACAATAAAGGGAACAGGGTGATTAAGGAATTGTGATTCATTTGTTGTACATCATTACAGCAAAAGCTTTGTTGCTGGATTCCTTGCAGACGAAGTCACTGAACTATGATTATATTTCAGAAAATGAAAGGGGACAAAAATAAAAAGGCAATAAAACAAATTAGTAGATGTCTTGAGGGACACGATTATTACTGACTGACTATGTTTTGTATCATAAATGTTCCAAAAGTCTGGCAGTTTAAATTATACATCCATGAAGGCAAAACTCTTACTGGTATCAAAATCTTTATTTCACTGTTGCTGTTACATTCTCTTTGAAGTTCCAAATTGGCAAGAAAGAAGTGAAATTGCCTTTTAATGATGTTTCTAAAAGATAGTGTAGAACTGTTGAAATACCATCTCAAAAAAAAAAGTCATCTGGGCATTGAAAACTTTTTCTTTACCTTAATATTACTGTTATTTGATACAACTGATATTCGTACTCTGTGGCCATCATGATACTGCATTGTATTTTGTACTCAGATTTGAAGCAGAATGGATAATTAGATTATATTAGTGCAGATCATTCAACAAACAACAGTTAGGGAAAGATCTCCCTAAACAACATCTTCCATGTGGGTAAGCGAAGGCACCACTGGTAAGAGGCTGCACTGGAGCTATAAACAGTGAGCCACTGTGTAAGTGTGAGGGATCCTCCTGCAGTGACGGTATCTGTAGTCTGCAGTAACTAGGATCTGGTTGTGAAGCGCCTGATGTCTAGCATGACTTACCCTTTTGTCAGGGCTACAACCATGTGTTCTTTTTCCTTCTGCCCAGGAAGTGTTTAAAAACTTACTAAAATGTATTACCATAAAATATCACTGCATGCCATAATGATGTTAAGTGCTTGCCTTGCTTGAGATGAGTTTGGGGGCAGCCTGCAATCCATATGTGAACACCCAGCCCACGTTCTCTGAAACAAAGCAGTGCTGCTGCTAGGTACGCTGAGCAAATCCAGTGCAGGCTGGAATAAAAACACCCGTAGGTGCCAAAGAGGGTTGACCTTGGAGAATTTCAGGCATAATACTTCTATCTGTCTATGTAGTATACAACCATTAACGTACCTACATAACATTATATAGATAGATAAGGAAAACAGCTTTGTGGTGTTTTGTGCTTGGTTTAATATATCTTTATTCTGCATGCATCTTATTGAAGAGCACTGGTATATGCCTGCACGGGGATGGCTTCTTTTAATTCCCCTAGAAGAGATTTGAAGGTGACATTGCTTTTTCTGATGGCAAGGTTAGAAACCATCTTTGAGGCCCTTCTGTTTCCTTTGAGCAGGTTCATAAAGTGCAGAGGAAAGGGGTGCATGGTGGTGGGATATAAGCCACGTTAGAGGGGCTCTCTGGCAGCCTGCCATCGCTTGGAGTCTGCTGTGGCGGTGTCCAATGCCCCAAACCTCCTGGGATAACTACTGCTTCCCTAGGAAGTAAGGCAAATAAGGAGCAGTTGGTTGGACATTAGTGTTACAACCACTAACCGGACTGGAAAAGGAGAGGCTTTTGCCAGCATATTGCTGAAGCACTGAAGTTCATAAATACATGTTTTGTGATGTGCATCAGCTGCCTCCCAGCTCTGGTTCCCACAAGCTCCGCGGGCAGCAGTGGTGAGGGGCGTTCCTGAGCCCCCAGCGCTCCTTGCTGATAACAGTTTTCTCCTAATTTGACATGGCACAGTGGAGAGCTGCTGCTGGGAGCAGCAGGGCAGAGCTGGCTTCTGCTCCGTACCAAGTACTACCTCCTCCTGTCACTGCAACTGGAGGAAACACTTAAAAAGGGAAAGACACTGACTCAGGGCTGACGGAGAGGGGAAGAAAACAACCAAACTAAAAATAATATCTTTGTAATGGTATGTGTGATTTTTTTTTTTTTTTTTCTGGCAGAATATAAATAATATCCGTTGGGAGGAGATTAATCTCTCAGATATATGAGTGACACAAAGCAGAGGTTGGTTTTGGCCAGTGTCCAGTGCTGGTCCCTTCTGCTGCCTGTCGTGGGGAAGCAATGTGGCCGTTGGATAAGTCCCAGGGGAGTGCGAATGCAGGTTTGCATTCAAGAGTAAGGTTAAGCCTCGCACTTGTACTCTGCAGCAGTACAAACAATTTTTGCACCTTCGCATGCATGTTGTGCTGAGGAAGGACTCCAGTTTAGCAAGTTTTGACATGGGGGTTCTTGTCCCAGGGGAGCTGGAGGAGCTTTTCTGTATGCAGGATAGTTTCTGTTTTATAGAGCAGGTCAGAAAATGCTGCTGCTTCTCTCCTTCCTCTCTCCTCTCAAACACGTTTTTCAAAGCTGGTAGAATCTTTCATGAAAGTCCATGTCTGACCAAACATAAGCACCTGAGTTTTGACCCCTTTTTGTGTGTTTTTCCTTTCCTACCTGTTTTTCCCTTGTTTGGATGCTTGCTTTTTCCTCAGTGGAAGAAAGAAAGAGAAAAATAATTTTGTTCTATAAAAGATGACCAATTGTGAGGCGATTTTGCTTTTGTAACAAAGGCTGTTTTAATAGTCTCTCATGGAAAGCCTTTGTAATTTTTAAATCTGTTCTACATGGTGGGATAGGGCTGCTGCGTGGCTGCTGGGATTATTCCAGAAGTCCTTCAAGTTTAAGTAGCACTTGCAAGAACCAGAGCTGACTTAATACCCCCCATGCCAGGTAGGCTAGCTAGACAAGCGAGTCTGCAGATAAAAATGAGGTTTGGCTCCCTGTCATCTCTGTCATTTATGACTTGTGTTAAAATAATTTCTTATGTAGGTGTTTGCTCCAAGACAGACATCTTTGACAAGGTATCAGGTCTGTTTGATGCCTTAAAAGTATTCACAAAATATCATGTCTTGACCAAAGCATTCTCAGCTCAGTATAAGGTCATAGTTACAGTTGGGGACAAAAAAAAAAGGCAAATTATGTGGAAGCATATGTATTATACATATATATATTTATATAAAAGTATATATGAAAATAAGCTTGCTGCTCCTGGACATGTCTGTAGTCCCCCATGTGCAAGGCGCAGTCCAGCAGGACACTTCCCCAGTGCTGAGCCCCAGCCCTGTGGCAGCTCTGTGTGGCCAAGGCACTTGCTTCATATTCATTATTTTCCCATTCCCAAGGACAGAGCTAAAAAGCGTCAGCATAAGTACAGCCACCAACACATTGCAGGGAGCAGGAAAGCTCCATGGGATGTACTTTAAGGTAGTTTAAAGAAAACCTTAGATAATATCCAGCAATCCTTAGTGGGTTGACTTACACCAGCTTACTGGAAAAAGAAAATTAAAAAAAAAAAAAAAAAGTAGAGTTAAATGTATTTCTGTAATTCAGCTTTTCCTTAACAAAAGGTCTCGCCAGCTGGGGATCTCTTGTCCTTCCTGTGTGTTGCCTCCTAAACCAACAGCATGAAGTGGTTAGTTGACTCAAAAGAATAATGTGTAAGAGCAGCAAACTCTCATCTTTTCTTCTACAGGAGACAGTATCTTCTGTCTCGGAGAAAAAAAGTGTAGTCAGGTTTGCAAAGCTGTACACAGACTATAATTCCTTCCTGACCCCTCTAATGTATGCCTTGAAGCACGATACTTCTTTGACCTCATTACTTCATCTTGCATAACTAGTTATGCTCACAGTTATACAATTATCCAGTCCTTTTGAAATTCTGCATCTACAGAATTGGTTTCAATAGCCATAATAATGAATTTTATAATCCTCTGGAGAACAGCAAGGTTAGGAGATTAATGCAGAATTTGATGGTGAACTATTTTAAATAACTCAGTAAATTATCTTGACAAGGACATAGAACAGAAATAAAACACCACTCAGCTGTCTTGATTTTTTTTTTTTAATGTTGCTTATTTCTTGAGATCTGGTTTGGTCCTGTCCTTCCTGCTGCATAACCTTTCTGTAGCAAGAAGAGTGTGATTTAGAACTTGCTTCTAAATCTCCTAAAATGAAGGACCTGATGTTTATATGGAGCTATTGCTGTGGTTGAGCACCCAGCACCCTCCAAGAGGTACATTGTCCCACTGCGCAGTGCCCACTGTACGGCTCAGGTAGCACACAGGGCAAGTTTTGACAAAGATGCCATGAGAATCAGTACCTTGTTACAAAATAAAATGGGATGAGTACACGAAGGAACAAATTTGTGGTGTAAGATGTAGAAATCGTAAATAAAAACTTATTACCAGCTAAGTGTAAGTGGGAAAGTATTGATGGCAGGAATCAATGCATGAGCCATGAGGATGGGTGTTCTCATCACTGAAACTGCCACGCACCACACCTCATCTGTCTTGGTCTGGAAAGCATGGAGTGAGTGGTCCCCGAGCCACTGTGCGCAGGTAAGCCCCCTGGGTTCGGGAAACAGCGTTAAGCGGTGGTCCCTCCTCAGGTTGAGAAATAGATTCTCAGGCTCTCTGGGACAATCATTGGTGGTAAATGTATCAAGAAATGGGGGAAGAAGTGGTGATGTGCAGTAGTGGTAGTTCAGCAGGATTCAGTAGTTGAGGCAGGGAGGAAGCCTGATATGGCAGGTACCTGTTAGTCTGGCGGTAGGAAACGAAAGTGGAGATATTTGTTTCTGAACTCTTGTCATGGCATGCTGGCAAATACCAGTCCATTCTCATTACCCTACCAAGTGGACAATACTGCTATTTTCAGTGTATTTATAGGTAGAAATATAGACATTTAGCAGATGGTGGGAAGTTATCATTCTTGAATCAGATGGTCGTATTCTTAACTGGAAGAGAGAGGCTCTGAAACCAATGGTGTTAACACCGAGGTACAACAGCCAAGAGAAATGACTAATCAAAAGTCACAGGCTGGAAACAGGTTTGGTTTTGGGTGTTTTTTTCTCTCCCTAAGGTTAAATCTATAACCTGATGCAGCTTTCCCACTTGCTGTATATGGTATGCATGACAGCTAAAATACAAAACATCGAGGCAGTCATTTGTACGCAGGTTACCTTTTTCAGTCAAGCCAACTATGGTGATGTGTTCCTAGAAGCCTCACTCCGTAATGGGCAGCCTTTGCTTCTCCGAGGGCTCCTGTGATTCTCTGAGGGCTTCTGTGACAACTGAAAGCAGGGAACGCACTGGGTGCCTCACCCAAATCGGCTGTCTCTGGGTCAGGGCTAGGGAACAACTGATTTTCTGATGGAGTGGCACTTTGACAGTGTGGGGCGAAAAGTTGGAAATAGTGAAGGATGCTGTCCTGGGTTTGTGCTGCTTTCTTTGGAGTTCTGGTGTTCTAAATCTTTTTTTCCTATGCTTTTATTAAAATACAAGGAAATATGGAAACAGTAGTTGCAGGGAGAAAAGTGCAGATATTTCACTAGAATATACAGAAGCAATCTTTACATCTTAGAATTATTTTTAGTTCAAAATATCCCAGTAACCTAAGAGGAATTCATAAAATGTCATTGTTCCTCTGCATTTTCATTTTTCTGCCCAAATTTGCTTTTTGGTTGCGTTTTGTGTCAGCTCCTTCAGACCAGGAGGACTGATCTCTCATTGTGGATGTGTAAGCAGTAATATTCTCCCATCTCTCATCTTGTTGAGGCAGGTATTAATGGGTTGCGTGCTGTTTTCTTGTGCAGCTGAAGTGAGTTTTTTCTGTGCTTTAATTCAAACACATGGTTAGATCTCACAATNAGTGCACTAGTTCACACAGGGGGAATCTTGCATGCTGTCTTGTAAGTTTTTTTGTTTCTGACTCATCTCAGAGAGATCTACCCCACTGCGTGTTCCTAAAA
>RSEF01000013.1:3309312-3329259 GCA_003993805.1 Himantopus leucocephalus | reverse complement strand
ACATTTTCCTCTTATTGGATGAATATTTTTCCTTGTTCAGAGCAACCTTATTCATCAGCAACGTTTGGCCACTGATAAAGTGGCATGTGGCAGCTTGTTCACAGTTGGTTTAGGACACAAAATAAAAAAGCTGTATCTTGCAGAGAAGTGTTATGGGGATCTGAACGGCCAGAAAGTAATTACGCACTTGGAATACCCTGAGGATGCCAGCTGACTGTGGAAAAAAATCTGTGAGAGTGAGAAGTCTAGAGATACCCAAGTTTTCTGCTAGGCTAAAAGAGAAATCCTTATTTTTCTGCTCAGTTAATGGGTTGAATTGACTCTTCGAGGGATCAGGCAAGCACTACAGCTCGTGCAATGCAGGGGGCAGGAGTGTGAGCACAGAGGGTGAGAAGGGAAGAAAGAGGACTGTCCTTCCTGGAAGTGTTTGTTCGTGTATCTGTGAGTCCCACTCAAATACTGACTGGAATTGAAGGGCTTAAAAGCAGGGTTTAATCAAATCCACAGTGTGAGATGTAGGAGTGTCTGCACTTGCAAGGAAAAGCCTTTCCGGTTTTCTGTAGCATTGGCATAGAGAGAAGTGGACGTATTACCTATCTCTAAGTCTACATCAGCAACTCGTTTGTCAGAGAGCAAGGGAAAAAGTGAGTAATGAAAGTTTGTGGAGTATATTTTCTTCTCAATGTACTATTAGCATTAATGGAAAATGCACTCAGAGTGAAGAGAATATGCCCCCTTGTGTGCTTAATGATCAAGCTCCCAGGTCATTGCTAAATCTCCCGCGCTTTATGTGCTCCTCTGTGCAATGTTTCTACACTGTAATTTAAAATGGGGTAAATTATATTGCTGACCTTAGTTAATTGCTGTCAGTGAAGCAATATCATAGCCAAGAGCAGACTGCATCAAAATGACCTGAGATCAATCTTTCCCTTTCTAAAAACAGAGCTACAGATTATTCCTCATGTTATTAAAAATACAGTCACTCAGGATGCAGTATTTAGAAAGCAGATAATATTTAGACAGAAGATCACAGAAGCTTTGTTGATGCTTGTTTTCTCCTGAAGGCATAACACTTGGTCACTGCTGTGGAGTTTCAGCAGGAGCAGAATACAAACACTTCTGGAATTGTCTTTTCCATACCAAGTGAGGCTTTTTTCCTTCAGCACTTCTGTAAATGAAATGAGGAAAGCAGAAGTGAGGGGAGGGAGCATGGAAATGACATGGTGGTGCATACATATTTCTTTTTCTTTTGTTTTAAATTGGGGAAAGCTATAGGCCTTAAATGTATGTTAGTCCTCTCTGGATCTCACTGGAGAATTGTAGTGTATAAAACTAAAGCACAGATTTGTTACTGGGAGTGAAAACAGAAAGGGGATCCTTGCCCTCTGCCTTTCAACGTGAGCCCTGTTAATTTATGCTTAGGGTGCTGACATCATTGCCACAGAACACTGATTCCGGAAGGAATTTTGGGAGAGAGCCTTTGCACCAGCTTCCCTGTGTTTNTGTTAGTCCTCTCTGGATCTCACTGGAGAATTGTAGTGTATAAAACTAAAGCACAGATTTGTGATTTTTTAAACAAAGAGCCTTGTTCACTTGCAGAGATGTGACAAAACTGCTAGGAGCTTGTGCATGGATACAGGGCTGTAGCTTGCAGGTGAGCTGTTGCTGAAGGACCTGGTTGTGCTTACTGCAATGAATAAGATGGGGACGATGCAAATCAGCCCAAAGTTGTGATTGTCAGCTTGAAGGGCAAGACCTCCAGGCAGGAGGAGAGCTTGCAGGCAGGGAAAATGGGTTAGCTCCTGTCTGGACAAGGGTGTCAGGCCCTGCTGCCAACATTGGAAGACACCGGGGTTGTATCTATTTCATTACCTTAGTTGAGGTAATGCCCTATTCCAGTATTTGTGGGGAAAGGTAAGGGAGACTCTGGTGTGGTGGCATGCAGTGACAAGGTGGCGGGAGGTGACTGGTGCCTACAGGGCAGTGTGTGTCGTGTTAGAAGCCACCTCGTCCTGTTCAAAGTCCACTGAGTAACCTTTGAGGAAGGTGAAATGTGGTGCAGGTCTGCGAGGATTTCCAAGCTTTTCTCTGTTCCCTAGGGCACTGTTTTCTGAGGGCTGCACGCACAAGCAGAGAGTGTGTTGCTGCATGCGGGATAGTTCACTCTTCTGCTCCTGGGGCACAAAGCCAAACCTCCGCATTAAAAACGGAGCCACAACATTTGTATCCTTCTCAAGCAGTGTGTGAGGACCTCAGCCTATGTTCCCAGCCCTCATGAATACTGCATGGCTTTGCTATTATAATGCAGTGCACCCAAAATGAATTAGTAATGATTAGCAATAAACATTGAGATGACTGTAGTTGAGGTTTGGTGGTGGAAGTTTTTTTGTTGGTGTGGTTGTTGGTTTGTTTTTTTTTTTTTCCTAAAAAGTTATAATTCCTTTTAATGCAAGCACTGGCTCTTTTTCTCCCTCTGAGCACAGAGGAAGGACCTTGCCATTGTAGCTCTTGGCAGGCCGGGGCTGCCATAGCACAGGGGCTGCCTGGTGGGAGAGCTATTGGAGCCTGGCACTCGGGCACTGTGGGTGCAGGCAGGAGTGTCAGCGGGTCTATGCCAGATGGCATGGGGCTCGTGAGCCCGAGTGATAATAAAACTCATCTGTGATGTACTATAGGCTCCCCCTTGATCAGCTATTAGAGACTCCTTTAATTGTAGACAGGATCTGGAGAGCTTTTACAAACACCCAGGGCAGAGCCTGAGTGCAGAGCAGCCCTTGGAGGGCAAATCCAATCCATGCTTTCAAAGCATTTAAATCTGCATTGTTGTAGTCCCTTTTTACAGAGAGCGTGGGATGATGTTTCATCATTTTGAATTTGCTTTCAAGTAGGTCTGAATTCAACAGATTAAAAGAAGAATTCCTGGGGAAACATTAGCATACAGACAGAGGCTTCAGGCTGTAAAACTGAAAGCAAGGAAGTGTACAGTCCACAGGAATAAATGTTGTCTGTTAAAATCTCCTCTCTGAAGTGGGAGGAGAGGAGTAGAGTTTTTGGAGAGACAGAGGAAAGGTGAGGACTGAAAATCAGCAAATGGGCATTGAATTTGTTCTCTGTAACTTCTTTTTCTGAAAGACTGATGTTTTATTGGTTAGGAAGATTTCCTTTTGTCTTATTGGAGGGAAGGGGGAATAAATATTCTTAAAGGAACTTCATAAACACACAAAAGTGTCTATGTAAATGCAGAATGTGTAAAACAGGTGGTATGCAGATAGCTGGCAGAAATACTGTGTAACGGTAGGTGAGTAATACAATGTAGGGAGTTATTGTATGGATGAAGACAGAAGAGGTGTGTGATCTTAGTGTCTATGTGGTGTGCTAAAGAGGACTTTTTTTTGAGAGCGCTTTAGCTAAATAAGAGCACTTAAGATTGAGGTGGACCCCAAAGCCACTGAAGGTCATTAGTTCTGGTGGACAGAACATTAACTATTACTGGCCCAGGGCATGAGATAAAGTGTTCATTTGCCTTTGTAGAGGACTTTAATGCCTTAAATAAAATGGTGTTATTTTTGGAGCTGAAAGAGCTTTTAACTTGCACTGCAGAAATAACCTGTGTCCTGGCTTAGTTTCATGAGCACTTGCCCAGAAACATGACAGAATGGCCCTACATCTTTTCCTCTTTGATGCCACCCAAGGGCCAGCTTAAGTCTTTAGGCCTGAGATGAGTGTAGGTCAGGCCTGGTCTTGGCCTGTGTCCCAAATGCTGTTCAGATGGGAATGACCCTGGCACAGGGCTGGAGGGTTACCAGCCCAGCAGCCGAGGGGGCAGGAGCTGGGGACTGCCAGGAGAGCATTGCCTCTGGAGGAAATACTCACCTGAAAGAAATCCAATTTCCCCTCTTCGGTGCTTACTTACAAGCCTAACTTTTGTTGTAGTTATCTCTTAAAACACTGTAAAGAAACCAGTATTTTAGTAGAGTCTGTTATCCAGGAACCTGCTGAAATGCAATTCTCAACAAAAATGTCTTTTTATCTCTTTGTAATTTAAGATTCTTGTAGCATCTGACAACTTTTAAAAAATCCGAAGGGTAATCACCGTGCCATTTGCCAACAAAAGCGCTCAGGATTTATTCCTCTCCCCCTCTTTTTTTTTTCTTTAGAAATATAATTTGTTGCTTGCTTCATTATGATTTTGTTCTAGAGTCGTATTTTACATGTTTTAATGGAGAAACTAGTGATTTCATTTACTTGGCAAGGTGCTTCAGTTATTAGGGCCCCTGGTAAGTTTAAACAAAATGCACAGATAGATGAGAGTATTTGCCACTTCTTGTCTTCAAAGTGCTTTACAATCATTAACCGATTATTCATGGTTTATTCTGTGAATATCCAGATGGATCTCAGAGGTGTTTGTATTAAATTATATTTACAAGATCATGCAAATTGGAAGGAACTACATGATTTTACTTATAAAGAAATTAATGATTTCTTAATTAACTGTTTCATTAAAACAAAGAATCTAGATGTTGCAGAGAACAGTTGATTAGAAAAACTCTCCCTAATGCAACATCCTTACAAAAAACAAGGTTGTACCAGGAATAGGAAGCAAAGCTGCGAAATCCACTTTACAAATCCGCAGACTACTCTGAGCAACAATATCGAAGGTCTCTTTGTGTATTCTGTTCACAAAGAATATAGTAGGGATTAAAAGACAGGGGAGCAAAGCAATACAAACTGAGTTATGAACTTAGTTGCACTTTAATCCCTTGCAAAAGAAAACAATAGATTTGTTTTCTTAAATATTTTCTTAATCCCCAGAATCCATTGCTTTTGTAAAATCAGCTAGGTATTATGTAAGACTGAGGAATTTGAGTAGAATGAGGGAAAGTCCTTGCTCTGCTTAAATTCTTTCATTGTCCCTCTTCTCTGGAATATCCAGGCATTGTCTCTATTACATTTCCGAACAGGTGGAGTTGTAATATGCTTTATGATCTCTGCCTTACAGGGCATCATTTAACTTTTTATTAACCACTGCTGAAGTGGTAATGCAGCTGATAGATGCATTTCCAGAAAGAGGGGAATCTTAATTAATGATGGCCAAACTGAGCTGATTAATTTAGATTAAAATAGCAGTGAAGATGGAATGACTTGGATTTTTACTGGGTTTCCCAGCTTGAATGGCAGCTGCTCAGATCAGGGAAATCCCTCTGGCATTCTGCTTTCCTCCCTGTGCAATGCACCGAAACAGTTAAAAGCAAATTGTACACATTTTGTTCAGCCCAACAGTCTGGAGGTTTAGAAGATAAGAAGTGCTTCTCAGCATGAGCGAACTGTGAAATGTATTTGAGGATGAAGCTTTTGATGAGAATTTACATAAAAAAACAACCAACCACCCAAACTTCCATTTTAAAATATATCACACCGTTTATTCCTGCAGAGAAGTAAGTCTTATCTTTTGAATTTCAGACTGTTGTGCTGAACAAAGTTTTTAAAGATGTTTTAGTGGCAATTGACATGTGAACGCTCCCTCACAACTTGAGGGTGGGGCAGAAATCCTCTATTCTTGGGGTTTCCTTGCTGCAGGTATAATAACCCTTGAATATTTTTAGGCCAAATGCCCTTTTAGAATTCTGCAAGGTCTTGGCTCTTAGGTGGTTGATCTGAGCAAAATAAGGAAAGCTTTCCTGCAAATGGCATTGCAAGCATTGCAGCAGAGGTATTTGTAAGCAAAGGTCTTTCTTGGTTATGAAGTGTGAAAAATTTTCCTGACCATCCAGAGATTAGTAGAACAGTAAGATCACTTTCTTAGCCAACATGCATACAATGTAGGTGGACAGCTCAGTACTGCCTATATGTGTTTGCATGAGTTTGTGAAAAGTACTTGTTCCAGTAAGTGTCTAAAATAACGTATCAGGAAATTGAGTGAAATTGTGGCATGGTATAAGCAAGCATAACCAAAGAGTTTCCTTGAAGCACTTGTTTCCTGTTCTTAGATGTCAGTTTTAGCATTTAAAGAAACTGATAAAGTTCAGCTGACATCAGGGGCACGAAACATAAGTTGTCAGGTGTAATAACTTCCACAAGCATTAGTGCCATTTAACTATAATAGAAAACAAAATAATTCAGCTTTCAGAAACATACAGTAGGAATCTTCTGAAAGTACTGTGGTCCATATAACTTTTCAGGAATCCTCTAAAAAAATGACCATTTTGTGGATTACATTTTACATCTATCTGCATGTGTACAAAAGAAGAATCATACTGCAGCTTTCCTCATTAAATTCTTGCAAGTGCTCAAAGGGTAGATGCCAGCATCACTTCGCACCTCCTTGTGCTGAGGACCTGTATTCCTTCTTGAACTAAAGACCTGTCAAGCAGGTTACAGATTTATTCCAGCTCTAGAGTAGCCAGAAAAATGGAGGTACCATTAGGAGGAAGCACTATACTAACCTATGGAAGGAAAAATATTTGCAGAGCCTAATCCTATGGTGTCCATCACTGTGTTCTCATTTCTCAAATCTTACTGCGCTCATAATAGTCACCATCTGTTTCCACCTGTGAGGAGCATCTTAAAACCACTCTTCAGCCTGCTTCAATTAATTATTTTTTTTAAATTATCATTCTCTAATGAATATAAAAAAATTGTGACGACTAGCTCAACACCGATGACCCCCCACATCGCAGTGCTAACACTGCACGCAGTCCCACTGCCTGCACAGGTCCAGGTTACAAAGCAGTGACTAATACTAGGAGTGCTGTGCTGTAAATAAGAACTTGTGTGTTAGACACGCAGGAAATGTTTTCAAGGTGGTGATTTCTCAGGGCTGACAGAGTTGGAAGGGATTAGGATGCTCTCAAAATTTTGCTGAACAGGTAGATGTTATCGAAAAGAGATTTATGTATTTCTGGTTGGTGGTGGGAAGGAGAAGGGGAAACAGATGGGTATTATGTACGTGGGTTTGTTTTCATATCTGGAAGGAACAGGTAGTCTGCCTAAACAGCCTCTGCTTTTAATTTCTGTGGTCCTGGCACAAGGGGTGAGTGGGAGGAGAGAAGGAGGGGGACCAGCCAGCTTAGGAAGCCAGGCTTACTGCTGCTCACACCCAGAGGGGTGGCATGGGGCGCAAATAGGGTCAGTCGTTGCCCACTGTGGTGATACCTCACTGCCAGCTGTTCCCTTGAGCCCCATGGGCAATGGAGGCAGCAGCCCCCAGTTGTCTGCCTCTGTGGGTAACTGCCAGCTCAACCAGTTCCTAACATTTTTACTTTCTCAATGTGAAGCATCCTTCAAAGCATACTTACGATGCAGGGAAAGCTGCACCTACTATTTTCTAGTACGGCTTGTGGTTGAGCTGGTAAATGCTCTGCACGCATCAATGCGTGTTACGTATTGTACAGGAGGAGAGTAGCAAATCACAACTGTGGTCTTCACACGGTCGGAAGGCTTCACTCTGGAATACCAATTTAGTTAATCACTCTACCAAATGCCATTTCTAAAGGCTGTGATGAAGGTGTGTGTGCAGAGCCTGGCTCATCAGTTGCTAAGTATTAGTTGATGGTCATGCAGTGGGTGGTCCATGTGAATTACAGCAATTGACAAAAAAACCCCTGTGATGTAGCCATGTAGTATCAGAAAGGCTGTGAAGGAAAACACAGTTTGTTTTCAGTAAATGAAGAGAGCAAGGAAAGTGACCAAATCCTGTAGGTGTTCTGTGCAGTGGGGGGGAGTGACCTGACTGCTGTCTTAAAATTTGTCCTAGATTTGCTTTACTGATTTAGTGAATATGGATTTTATTTTTTTTATGAAAGGGCTGCATCTGAATGAAGGTAGCTGAAGCCTTTTCCCCATATAATGTAACAGATTGCTCAGAGACAGCAGACACATAAATCTCGTGACGGGCACTGCAGAGCAGGGCTGGCGCAGGTAGTGTCTGTGGACGGAGACACAGCACAGTCGTGCTGTTGTACCTACTCTGAGGATAAATGAAAGACCTTTAATCTCTAGAGCCTACACTTCTGTTTTCTCTTAGCAGTTCACGTGCTTTCTCTTTTTCCCTCAAAAGATGTAAGTTCCTTTGTTCAATGTATGTTTTGTACAAACTCGATCAGAAAGCAAATTGAAGCTTATTCTGTTTGTAGCAATGGATAGAAACATTCCGAAATGTCAGTTCAGCTGTCACCAGAGGTATCAAACAACCTAATAACTTAAACTCTGTCATTTCAGTGCCATCAAATAATTCAGTATTCAAATGAATCATAGACCTCAGGAAAATCAATAATACAATTCTGCATGCAATAAAGCATGGCTTCTGTTCCACTGAGCCTGCTCATTTCTAGTGTATTCTGATTCAGCCAATCTTTAATATGCAATGAGCCTGCTTGATAATACATTTTTATTTTCATTCTGTGGGAAGATGTAGCTCAGCAACCTGATACTGGGGTGTAGAATTNATCCTTTTGTTCAAGGATGTGTTGTTTCCATCCCGCAGTTTTTAGATACCAGTTCAGTTTCAAAAAGACATGAAGTAAAGGCTAACTCCTAATGCTACTGTGTGGGATGACTGCAGCTTTCCTTTGGGTTTACGGGAAGTGCACAGTAGCCTGCATTTGAACAGCAGGAACTAAGCCTCTTTCACTGTGCATTTCAGAATCTTTCTGGTGATGAAGGATTGAATTAGAGACCTTGTATTCCTTTTAAAACTTCCAAGTGTCAATCTTTCACCTCTACAATGTGAAATTAATTTGTTGCCCAGGGAGGTTGCTCCCGCAATGCGATGCATCGATGACAAAGGTGTAGTACTGGTGTCCTCACAGATGGACCTATGTCCTGCTAGGTTTTTCATTTATTGTGTAGATGATAAAGAACAGCAGAAGGAGCCTTTAAGTTCAGGTCTGCAGGTCTGAGATGTGCAACTGATAGCTGAGACCTGCTGAGAGAAACAGCAAGTTCCTGTTCCACCAACTACAGATCTTTATCCATAAAAAATCAAGTGTAGATCAGCTTTATCAGGTAAAGGGTCAGAAAAGAGATATCACTCAAACTGTGTCAAGTTTCATTCTAATGGCTGTGACCATAGTAGCTAGTACTTACTATATTAAAGCCGTACCCTGCTTTTTATTATACTCCTCTCTTCACACCTGCTGGGCATTATTGCATCTTGGCTCATTTGGGTTTTTGTGGCTTTCTTGTGGCAAACTGAAGTCCATTTCCATTTAGTGAAAGTTTAGCAAAATTCCTGTACAATGTGAAGATCAGTCCAGGAGTAATGGCTTGCATCATTAAGTGCTTGGTCAGAATCTAAGTTTGTTTGAGCTGCTTGGGGACACAGATGACTTGTCCAATGTTGCTTGTGAGCTGAGTAGGCAAACAGGGAGTAAAACCTGTTTCTAATATCTAGATATTTGGATCAACCTTTCTTGTCTCATTTCTTTTTCCCTCAGCAAAAATAGAACGGAACCCTTTCAATCCAATCCAATTAAGAAATCCAATTAGCACTGCAACTTGCAGGGCACTATTATCATGTTGACTTTTAATCATGGTACTGTGAGTACATGTCTTTTCTAAGCCCTGACTGTTATGGAATAATTACCTTGAACATGCTGAGGCAGAAGACTTTTTCGTAACAAAACTCTAAGATATTGTGTATGTATTAGCTGCTTATGCGGTGTGTTAAGAAAAAAGGATAAACTAACTATCCACACTGAAAAGATGATCTTAATGTTGACCTCTCTGTAGCAGTCGTCCGTGAGTGAAACAATTTGCCTTGAGTAAGAAAGTGCACGTTGACTAATAGAATTAGCTGAAGGAGTCCAAAATTGAGCCTCCCTGCTAAAAGGGCTGACCACAGCTTTCAGTGATCTCTGAAAGTTTGTGTAATTGCTTCTCATGGCTGTGTCTTAGTTAGGAAATGTTTTAATTAAACCAACATCTCTCTAGTAACTACCACTTTCATTTGATTTGTAATTAGGGAAAGAACTAATGGTGTGCATTGCTTAGCACTCACAGGATACCAAGTGAATAATAAAGAACTGTACAAACAGACTGTCAAGTCCTGTTGGTATGCCCTTCCCCAAATCTTGTTCCTACACTTGGGTTTTATCCATGCTGTAGTTTTCATGGTTATAAGGTCTATTAACATTGCTGTGATAAAACAGATAAGTAAAAAGTTTCATCTAAAATCTCCCTGTAAAACAGGAGTTGGGAGGAATATAATGTATTTGGAGGGGGGAAAAGTAAAAAAGTCTGGAAAAGTCCTTTCTTCAAGCGTGGACATGATTGCCTTGCAAAATACGGCAAGCAAAAGGAATGAAAGCACAGTGTTTCCTCCCATGCTACATCTGCAGTAGTATGTGATTTAATGCACTGCCACCTTTGCTGAACCTAACAAGAAAGGAGCCAGCTTACAGTAGTTACCATGGTGGACATTTTTTCAGTTTTGAACATTTTAAGTAACATTTTTGTCCCACAATATTTCCTTTCTGTTAAGGAGGGAATAAATTCTACCATCTTTAAGGTGTAGAGAATAGAACGAATATATTGAATCAACAGAAACTTGAAATGGATTGTTTTAGAGTCATGGTCTCATCAGCCAGAATCAGGGGCTAACACAAGCCCATGCTTGTCTCATGAGTCTGTCAACAGAGGCATAAGGACACAAAGCCACTTTTGCCCCTACATAATTCACTTTCTTATCCAAACTGCCTGGATTTAGCCACAAAGTTTTAGCTTTTTCTGATGCATTGATCAGTGTGAGCTGGAACAACTCAAAAAAACCCAAATAAAACCAAAAAACCACCAAGACGGGGGAGGGCAAAAAAGGCTTTAGCAAAATGTTTGCCTTTATTATAGACTTAAGTATCTAAATGTAGAAGGGGGTGAAAAATCTTGGCGCTCTGTCAAAATTTGCTTGCTCATAAGTACTGATTTAGTTTGACTTTTTTTTTCTTTTATTTCTACTGTCCTTTCCAATAAGGTAGTGCCTTCCAAGCACCAAAACACTTCCTTGGGCTTTGGTTCTAGATAATGAAAAGCTGGTGGAAGGTTTTTTTAGAGCTAGCTGAAGCAGCATTGTTCCAGTTTTCTGAAAACACTGTTTTCATTATATGATTATCTAAACTGTGTAGCCTTTCTGCTGTTTTTTGAAGTTTGATTCAATTAGTGAGTTACAGCAATGATACTTCATTTGGTCTTAAGCCAAGGTCTTTTATTTGATATTATAAGTCCTTAAAGCCGCAGTATCTAGATTAATTCAGTGTAAAACAGAAAAAAAAATCTCTGCTTTTAAATTGTGAATTACAAGAGCATATTTGCGGGACTTTCATTGGTTTTTGTCTTCAGATGAGACATGGAAAGTTGATAAATATACAGACATCAAGCTATTTGACTCCAGCTTGTTCTGAATGATTTATGTACTGTTCCCATACCACTACATCAAACTGTCTTATGAAGTAGAGTGCAAAAGCACTTGATTTCAGAAAACCTCCAAGATCTTTCTAGAGTATTTATAAGCATAGATAATGAGTGGGGTTGTGCAAGGTAACTCACTACGTGTTGAAGTCAGTAGAAGGTTGCTTGTTGACTCTAGCAGATTTTAGGTCAAACACTGGAACAGGTTGCTCTGAGAGACTGTGGAGTCTCCAACCTTGGAAACAGTCAAATCCTGACTGTAAGCTAACCTGAGCAACCCGCTGTAGTTAACTCTCCTCAGAGCAGTGCCTTCCAACCTTTCTAACATCAACTGTTTGTGATTCTGTGTAAGAAACAAAAAGTTAATGTCTCAATCTTACACTAAGAAAGAAAGAGTTAATATCTTAATCTCACACTACAACAACGAGGAGATGAAATTGCAAAATCAAGTATTTTAACAGAGGAGAGAAGAGAAATTGGATTTCTTAAAGTAAATGCTCTATTTATATTGGAATACATTAGGCTTTCATGATTTATTCTAAGATGAGAAGTACAGGGATAACTTCAAGATGGTTCCAGCAGGGGGTAGAGGAAGTTTACAAAGTTCTATTAGACTGTGTGCTACATAAAATGGGGAATGAGATTTGCCCTCTCTGCATGCAATTTTTATTTCCATTGGACACCTAGTAGAGACAGGCATCCTGGTTTTGATTGTCCTTGTAGGTGATAGATTAAATGTTGGCTCTGTCATTACCAGATAATAACTGTTGGATTTACCATCTGTGAAATAAGGCAGTCTTACTCCAGTTGTCACTGGCCAGGGGAGCGCTTCTCTGTCTGCTCCTGCAGCCAGGTGTAATGCATGATCTTGCTGATAATATCAGCAAAGAGATCAAGCATGGAAATATCCTGGCCCAGACTTTGCTAGGTATTTCAGCGAGGTTCTTTGTAAAGACTTACCGGTGCTCTCTTCAATAGCATGGAAAATTTATGTTTAGTGCTGTAGTTTGTAAAGTCAGACTTAAACTAAAGTGTACATGTGGTTTATGGTCCCCTCAGAGGTCTTGGATGAGATCTGAAAAGCTGAAAAAATATCATATCTAAACAATACTGCCTAGCTTGAAGGAGAAATTGAATGTTACAGCTCCTCTCTGAAAAGAAAGAATTGCTTGTGATCCAGTGGCAGGTTGATGACAATCTCTGAAAGGACAGGCAATTAGCCTTACAATAGTGAGTTGTCAGATTTATTTTTTTAGGACAGTGTAAGAACTGTCCCCTTCAGTGATTACTCGGAGCCCTGGAGTCTTGCAGAGGTTTCCTTCTCAGTGTCATGTTACAAAAGCCTATGCACACAGCAGCTAATTCTGAGTGCTCTAGAAAATGCAGTTGTTCGTGATTTCCTTCTCCAGCCAATGTTGTACTTACAACTTCAATTGTTAATGTAATCCAGAATTTCAAATGCATATGCAATTTTCTAATCTAAATGCGGTCATGTTCAGTTAGTCTTTGGCATACCCCGCTCCCTTGCATGGATTTGCAGAAACCAACAAGTCTTGTTTTCATCTGTGATAAGTCCATACACCCTCATTTATGCCCTGTCTTGGGTTCAGTCTGCCCACCCTGATTTTGTGTTTTTCCGCTGCTGTAAGGGGATAGGAGTAGGTCTTTATCTCCCCTTCTGGGATTGGAAACAGCATTGTCTATCCCTTTGTTACTGATATCCAGTTGTGGTTCCAGCTTTGGATGACCTAGGTGCCACCTCTTTCATACCACTTTTTTCATATTGTTTTGCACCGCATGTGTAGCGTGTTGCTTCAGAAGTGGTGTCATCTCTGTGCTCCATGTCCAATAGGGGTGCTTGCTTTGCATTGCCTCTGTCTTCCAAGACTGCAGTGACTCCAGCATCAATTTTCAAGGAGTTTCTTTTGTCAGCATCGGCTACAAGTCCATGTAGCATCTTTTGAAACCCCATGGGAACTGTCTGACACACCAGGGTACATGGTGGCCAGTGTTGTACAGAGCTTTGCTAACTAGTTATGGGTGTGCAAATAGTGCCAGTGCCTCTGGTGTGTGCCTTGTAACTCCAGGCTGCAGAGAGATGCCACGGGAAGATATCTTCACCTGCAAAAGGATGAACTTTTTGAAATATGTTCCTGGCCCATTAGCATAGGTCACTAACTGAAAGCAGTATGGGGCATTTCTCCTGTGCTTGCTCATGGGCTAAACTCATCACTTGAGACATAGTGAGCAGCCCAGCTCAGCAGGAAGCATTTGCCTCTATTTCGTCGCAATTCCTTATTGGTGTGATTACTTACATTTTCCTGCTAGATAAGACTTCATGTAGTGTCTTTTCTGCTATTTCTAATGCTGTCAGACAGTGTCCTAATAACCTGCAAAAATGGGAAAGAAACTGAAAAACTGGGAACTAGATCAAGTTCAGACACCATGTGAATAGGTGCAAGGACTGTTGCTGTTCTGAAGTGTTGTCAGTTAAAGGTGATAGTGAGGCTGCCAAATGCAAATTGACCACGAAGGACAGAATTTCACAACGAGGTACTTGGAAATAGGTCTGTTTGAGGCACACGTAATGTCTAATCTCCACTGAGTTCAGGTGTCCTCTAGATGCCTTGTTTCTGCGGAGACGTCCAGGTCCTGTCCTTTAGCTCTGCCTTGCCAGCCTCAGTGAAAGTGAAGGATGGCTCTTGGTGCACAGAAATTGGGGGTAGGTGTAACTTTTTGTATTGGATTGGGCTTCTGTGGTCAGAGGCTCTTACATGGTGGGTGTTTGTGGTAGGTCTCTCACTTGTGGGACTTCTGGCTTCAACTGGAAACTCCCAACACTTATTCCCAGTGCAGAGTGGGAAACAAAGAACAGGTTTGCTCCTTAAAGAAGGTGACTCTTATGGTCTTCCAGAGGTGCAAGGGGAAGGGGTGTTAATGTGCAGGTGAAAATAACTTGCACAGGAGTTAGCCCTCTGCTGTGCAGGCTTCTTTGCTAAGTTTGTGCAGCTCCAGCTTATTACTCCTGTAGAAAAACATGGAATTTGAATAGTTTTCCTGGTTTGCTTCACAGCAAGCCTGGGTTTATTACCTCTCACATAAAGGTATGCGTAAAAGGTAACATACATCTGCACTTGAATTTGGGCAGGTTAAGGGTAGTTAGCTGGTCAGTTAAACACCCTGATTTCTGGTCAAGCCAAACTATGTTTCCTGAAGGACTGGATTTATTTTATTTTACTTTTAAGATTCCCCTTCCCCTTCTCCATCATGTCATGCGCAAATTAGTCCTTCAGAGAGTAATTTGAAAACAGGGGTTTATGTGTGACAAGAACGTACGATGTGAAATGTGTGGTACTTTTGTTTTCAGTTAATTAGAAACTTGAGATCTCTCATTACTAATAAAGCTTCAGGTTTCTGTTCTTTGAAGCAGACAATTTTCCAATCAGGCATAATTACTGAGAAAAGCTCTTTGGCTGGATCCATTAAGTTCCCTTCCTGGGTTTTTTTTTTTCTTTTCCTCTCCTTTTCCTCATGTCTTGGCCCGGAGACAGTAAAAGATATGGCAAACCTCCAATAATTACCTGAATGGCAGACATTTAATAGCTTTATAATGTATCTGAGTGAAGGTTATTAAATCTGCTATACTGAGCTTTTCAGCTAGGGCTATTTTATTCTCTTTGTATGTAGAACTTTAAAAATTCTCTGTGCAAAAGGAAAAGTGTTGCTTTCCAAATACATGTTAATTAATTGTCCATTTGTATTGATGCTGGACATAATTAATGAAAAATACTTATAAAGTACCTGCCCTTGAGTGGTTTTCTGGATAGACCGCAAAATGTAAATGGCTCCTTATTGTTAGAGATTGCCTTCCTCTGTGTCAATTTAAAATTGCTGCTTTCTCCTAAGTAGTGAGAAATTATGTATTTCAAATTACTTCCTCAGAGCTCATCACTTCAGAAACATTAGCACCCTTGTCTATTTGTAACCTGCCTTTTTATGTTCTTGATTATAACTCAGAGTCCAGAATGAATTTCCTGGTTTTATGGATTGGTGTAAAGCTGCTGAAGTAAACTGTCATTGCCTGAGAAATTAGCATAGGATGTACTGGTGAAAGAAACTCTTCTTGGAAGAGGCCAATATTTTTTTTTTCCCTAGGATAGTTTAGGAAAACATGAGAGGAATGACTTTTGATAAGACCTAGAAGGAGAAACGCTGCAGGCATTGCTGTCATTGCAGATGGTGCTCACAAATGACCTTAGAAAAGTGATTCAGCGTAATACTGAGAACCAAGATGCATAAAAATTTTCTGTCTCTTGCATTACTAAGTTAATCCTGATGGCATAATGTCCAGGTGTCTTAGAATTGTCTAAGTTGGAAGGGACCTTTTAAGATCATAGAGTCCAGCCATCAACCTAACACTGCCAAAACCACCACTAAACCATCTCCCTCAGCACATCTACCCATCTTTTAAGTACCTTCAGGGATGGTGACTCCACCACTTCCCTGGGCAGCCTGTTCCAATGTTTGATAACCCTTTTGGTGAAGAAATTCTTCCTAATAGCCAATCTAAAGCTCCCTGGCATAACTTGAGGCCATTTCCTCTTATTCTATCACTTCTTACTTGGGAGAAGAGACCGACACCCCCCCTCTTTACATCCTCCTTTCAGGGAGCTGTAGCGAGCAATAAGGTGTCCCCTCAGCCTCTTTTTCTCCAGGCTGAACAGCCACAGTTCCCTCAGCCGCTCCTCATCGCACTTGTGCTCCAGACCCCTCACCAGCTCCATTGCCCTTCTCTGGACGTGATCCGGCACCTCAATGTCTTTCTTGTAGTGAGGGGCCCAAAACTATGTGTGGCTTTTCAAGGTCTCTATTATGGTACCAGCAAAAAAAATGTTATTGGAAAGGGACTTAAAATATCTTTGTGTATCTACAAAAAGTGCATTGGCAAGTGTCCAGATAATGTAAAGTGCGCTTAAAATTCCTATGGCTTAAGCAGTATTTAGTGTGGCTTAAACAACTTATAGGTATGTAGATAATTTTACAGCATGCTTCTGAAGCTCTTTTTTCTAGATGTGTATGGATAGTTTGGGAGACGGGAAATTCTGAATCAATATAAACAAAGTAACCAGTTCTTAGACTCTTCTGTAACAGTGCTGAGAATACCCAATTGGATTATCTTTATAAGTAACTTCAAATTCCTCCTGATGTATGTGTGTTCTCTTCCTCTCTCTAATATTCTTATTTAATAAAAAACAGACAACAGAAACCTTGTTGATGTGTCTAACAAGTACATTTGTGGTTTTTTGCCAAATTTCCTCCAATTCAAATCTGCCACTTTAAACCCCACAGGCGAGACTGGGCTGTTACCTTTGGTACAAAGCATGACAGCTCTCCTAAACAATACCTAATGGTTAGAAAATCGTCTTGGGATATTTGAGATGGGAGGTAAAATCCCCTTCAGCCTGTGCTCGTGCACGCACCTTATGGTGTCTCAGGGGTCCCCTCGGCATGGTTCCCACCCTGCACAGTTATTGTCCTCTGTCTATTGGTTTTACCCTCTGACTGCCCTTGCTGCTGCTTCCAAGGGGAGAAAAGAAAACAACCGATAGAGACATAATATCCAGTAGCTTGTACAAAAGTTTGTCTTTTAAGACAACCCCTTTATTCTGCTGAAGTTTGTTAGCTGTCCCGGTCTTCCTCTGAAATGAAGTGAGCTTGCTCTTCGCTCTCTGGATGATGTGTGTTGGTACGGTTCTGGGCACAAACTCAGTATGTGCTTGTTGTTTATGCTAATGGTATCATTGCTAATCCACTTACGTGCTTTTCCTTTATTATACCAGGGTTCACTCCAAAAGAGTCTTCTGAAGAGAAAATAGAATTTGCAAATTCTATTTACTTTTTTTCACTCAAAAGACTAGCTTCCCAATGAAGTTATTGTTAGGAGAAAAATCTGTGGGTTTTGCAATAGCTCAACGAACAAAACACTCAGCCATGAGATACAGGTATAATACTGCTTTCTCCTTCAGTGTTTATTTCCCTTTCAACAATCTACAGCCTTAGGACTTCTGTGGGGTGTTTTTGTTTTGTTTTCCCCATGATTGCCGTGTTTTTTTCTCTCTGCAAAGTCAGAATGGCTTTGTGGGTATTTGCTTGAGTAAAAGCAAAGGACCTTAAGAACTGCCCTGTAAGTTTTAATGAGCAGCAGTCTGCCTGTGTCTTGCTCAGTTTTGAGTCCAAGAGCAATCTTTGTTCAGCGGAATTGCAAATGGGTTTATGAAATTACTCCTTGAAATGAAGTCCTACTAGGAGAACCTGCTGCTGGCCTCTGCTGTCTACGCCCGGTATCATCTGCAGGGGTAACAGAACTGCTCTTGTAGGGTAACTACAGATTTAAATAAGGAGAACCACATGATATGCTGTGCTCCTCCGACCTCCAGAAGTATTTGGATGTAGATAAACGCTTTAGATCCATCCCAGTTTTTTGAGCTGCTTGTTGAGGCTATGGTAGGCGATCTCCTTATTTTTAACTTTTTTGTCTGACTTTGAAATGCATTTTTCCTCAAGGTTGGTTCAGTAAATTGACACATTTCTCATAACAAAGGCAGTCATCTCTATTTAGGATTAGAAGAATAATCGACATAAGTTTGGCTGGCACATATGGCGTGGATAAACTAGCTTTTATCTGATGTTTCTCTTCTTTCCTTTTTAATCTTTATTTATCACTCAGTTTTCACTATCCATCCCCCCTCCTCCCCCGTATTCTTCTCTTCTGTTTTGAAGCCTTCTAAAGGATAAGACTGTTCAACAGCACCCAAGGAATAGCGAAGACTTCACATCAGTGATTTTTGAATGGATTTAGGAACAAAAGGAAAATAGAATTTAGTGAACAAGTCACTGAAAACAGCATTAAAATTAAGAGTGAATTAATTAAGGCAACGTAATTGCCTTATGTAACCTGTACATCTGAGCCTGAATAATTTGAGTTAAGGGGTTCAGATAAGACAGCAGGAATAAGGCAGTGTACCAAACTAAGCTGCTTCAAAACTCGGGAAACCTGACCTCTGGACCTGGCTTCCCTACAGGGCTCTGGGAAGCCTTCTCTTGCTTTCTGTCAATTTCCTTAGGGTTTTCTTTGTAAAATATTCCAAAACTATAGGTGAAAGCTCTATAATGGTAATAGTAATTATCTCCTGGTTGAAATTTACATAAGATGAATTTCTACCTAAAGAATTTGCCCACTTTTTTTTCTTTTGCAGCTATTTTTTTATTTCATAGGCTGTGTGGACATTTTCTCCCATATCTTGCCCATTTGCTAAATTTCAATTCACTATATAAGTTTAAAGCTCATTTAAGCAACATTGTCTATAAACCACATAATGTAGAACTGGAAAAATATCTGCAGAATTACTATAAAAAGGGAGGTTCTCAGGACTTATTTCTGTTTTGTGGTAGCTGGGAAATGGAGACCTTTGTGTCAGCTTTGCTTCTCAAGAAATAATCTAATATACTAAAGAATACCGAATTGCAGTGCCTGTTCAGAATACAGCCAGGGAATGTTTTCCTAGTTAACAGATGGAGGTTAAGACAGATTTTGTGGCTTGATTTATAAGCAGAAATGAAAGCAAAACCAGCATTTTGTGGTTTTCCTTCTCTTTAATGCTAAGTAAGAAAGGAGGCAGAGAGCAGAGCTGATAACTTAGACAAAAAAAAAAAAATGCTGTGAAAGGGAATTCGGCACTCCCTCTCCATCAGTGANGGAATGTTTTCCTAGTTAACAGATGGAGGTTAAGACAGATTTTGTGGCTTGATTTATAAGCAGAAATGAAAGCAAAACCAGCATTTTGTGGTTTTCCTTCTCTTTAATGCTAAGTAAGAAAGGAGGCAGAGAGCGGAGCTGATAACTTAGACAAAAAAAATGCTGTGAAAGGGAATTCAGCACTCCCTCTCCATCAGTGATTTTTCAGGTGGAGCTGAAGTGCTGCTGTCCTTACGCTCTTTGAAAACATCAGGCTTTAATATTAGAACTGGGATCCAGTAGCAGGCAGATAGAGTGAGTTAGTTTCCTGTACATGTCGCTTTGTCTTTGCTGATTTTTTGCTAAGTATTGAGCATATGCTGTGTTGGCAGAGTAGGGTCTTGGAAAAGATTTTTTTTGAGACACCTCTAGATAGTGCATCCTGAATGTTCTGATACACAAGGGTTACCCTGCACAGAGGTTTGTGCTGCCAGGTGTTGCCTTGATCTGGGCCAGTTCATCAATAGTTCAATATCATGTTCAGACTACTACTGAAAATTATCCCTATTTTGTGTAATGGCAACTGGCCCTGGGCAAACCTGCCTATTTCTGAGTCCCTCCAGCTTTCCTAGGAGTGGGGATGACAGTGCAACGTGGGTCGACTTCAGAGTGTTCTTGGAGACTGTGCAGCAGTTGAACTAGATATTTCTTGCTGGGTCTTACCTTTCCCACCTCTTTCTGCAATTAGAATTAGTTAGAAAGAGGCGGCCAGGAGGAGAAATGAATGCAATGAGAACATGCAACTTCTTAAT
>RSEF01000013.1:3291361-3309302 GCA_003993805.1 Himantopus leucocephalus | reverse complement strand
CGATGGCATCTTTCATAACTGATTTCTTTATTAAAATGGAAATGTTGGTCTATGCCTGCCCTAAAGTCACAGCAAACCCATATCACAACATTCCCAGCAGCTGATCACCATTACATAAAGGGGACCCCGGTTTGGGCAGCCTCTGAAATGGAGTGAGCTGAAAATATATTTACTTCCTCCATCCTAGTAGAGCAGGGCAGAACTATTTTTCAAGAAACCTTCTTCAAAATTATGCCAAGGAGACCTGAGGAAGGGATCTAGTCTGATCCCAAATGACTTCCTGGAAGACAAGTATCCCCAGCTGCTTATGAGGAAATCAGCAGTGATTTGCCAAGCTCTGACATTCTGAAATTCATATAAAGAGGTTATTAAGATTTTGTGACATATAGTTATTTTCTTGGGCTAATGCCTACATTGATACCAATGGATGTTTCATGGCTTCAATTTTGTTGTATTGTATGTTTCACATTCACCTTTCTTCTACCCATGTATCACCTTGTTAGCCCTCCTTCAAGACTCTCTAAATGCCCCCATACTGTAACTTCTTAGTGTTTCACAGCACTTAGCACACTTATTCTCATAAGAGCCTTCTAAGGCAGTGCCATTACCCTGCTTGGAAAAGGGGGAGCGAAGCACAGAGCTCAGAGTGGATGTGCACCTCCTTTCTGCACACTGCACAAACTAGGGCATCTTGGTGGCCATGATTTGGCCATGGTTTTACAAGTTCTCCCCAGCAGAGCAGCCAGGTTTCCAAAGTATTGGGCCAACATCTACTTTTTCTCTTTTTTGTGACTCCCTGTTAGGAGCAAGCAAGGGCTGACACTGACCACCTATTGCTTCAACTCATTAACAGCATTTAACTAATATGTGAGTGATAACCCAGCAGAAACTGATGTGTTCCATAATGGCTGTGACGCAGAACAAAGTTTCAGCCAAGCAAGATTGAACATCAAGGAGAAAATGTCAATTGCAGTATTAAAGTGGTGTTGNAGTTAAGTGCTGTTAATGAGTTGAAGCAATATGTGAGTGATAACCCAGCAGAAACTGAGTTCCATAATGGCTGTGACGGAGAACAAAGTTTCAGCCAAGCAAGATTGAACATCAAGGAGAAAATGTCAATTGCAGTATTAAAGTGGTGTTGACTTAGACGTGCCAAAGAGAAAAAGAAAGGGGATAGAAATAAAGCACTAGCCCCAAAGCCAAAATATTAGTATAGGGGTTTTATGGACAGTCAGGCAGAAAAAGACTTCACGTGCCTCCCATCCAGGTCATATTGCCAGTTCTAGTGTATCTGCAGCCAGCCCCTACCAAGTCACAGTGTGGCCTCTGATGCCCTTATGATTCATTTGTGTATGTCTATGATACAAAGCATGAAGAGTTTATGCTGCTCTGCTGCTCCCTGGCTAGGAGTGGGGGAGTCCACATATTTTCCTTTCAGCCCACCGAGGGACAGAGGTATTGAAGAAATTGTTCCTGTGAAGGCTCAAGGTCAGCTTTGACAATTCATCATGATGCAAGGTGTAGTCCTTCACCTGTATGTAGCACAGCTTTCCTTTCAAGTAAAGCCCCTGTTTAAGATTTGTTAGTTCAGCTTTAGCGGCACAGTTAATTCCCCTGTCTCTGTGCTTTGGAGTCATAGCAGAGACCAAAGCAAAGTCTGAAATAACATTGTGCCGTTAAAGTCAATTGAGTGTCTGTGCAGTTAACATCACCATAAACAAGCGATAACCAGAATCCTCAGCTGACACTTAAACTTTAAGGCTGTTGTATGGCATTTCCAAGCATATGCACTGTCTAATGCCCCCTCTGAGCGCAATTACTGTATAAACTGAACTGAATGTATTGAATAAATATGCTAACTTCACCTTCTCTTTCTAGAGTTATAACAGTGAAATTTTAGTAGATTTGAGATGATGTTGTTTGAGAAGATGCTATTTCTCTCTTTACTGACTCTCCAGGCACTCTGCCGTTGTTCAGGAAGATACATATTTATCTTACACTGGAAAATAGTTTATACCCAGGTTTGAAGAAACCTAAGTATTAATGCTTGCTGGTGCTTATATTGTAACAGCTACGGACTACCTACTTGGTATTCAGGAGAAATACACAGGAGTCAAATTTTTGTGCGTTTTAGCACAAAAGATTGTAGCTTTGCAATCTGGGCAACAAACTAGACACTAGAAAATTCTTTCCTGTTCAGATCAATTATTTAGCAGAATCCATGCCAATTTGCCTATGTGCCTAGGTGTGAAATCAAGTGTTTTTCCACTTTCCTGTCTTGATGATATTGGAGCTAGCAACTGAATCAGGATTAGTGCACTCTGTGGAACTGGATGATTTGAGAGTCTTGCTAACAGTGTTCAGGCTCACAAAGTTTCATGTGTTCACAAATATATTTATGTACTTTTTTTTTCCCCCCAAAGTAATCATGATGTATGGGGTTTTCCACAGTACCTTAAGATACAGGTACGCGTATTTGTTTTTAATCTAAGAACATTCCTTCTTATAAGTACTCCATACAGCTGAAGTGGCAAAACTATGCAGAAATCATGCCATCTGAGCCTCTTTTCCAATTCAGCTGTAGGCCGTGGCCCATCTGTAAAGGCTGCCTTTCTGATAACTGAATATTACACAAAACAGTAGGAATGGAGGGTGGAAAATAGGGTGTATTCTCAGCATAGATCATCTAGCTTCCCTCAAGCAAACAAAACCTTCATGTAGTTGCTTAAATTGTTAAATTTACATCACCAAAGTGCTATAGTTCCCTCTAAGAAGTCTAAACTGGCAGAATGACTTCATGATCTGCCAGAATTAGAACTTCTGCCTGCCTTCATTTCCCAAATCTTTTTTCTGTGTCCTTTTCTTTTTCTGCAGAGAAGCGTTCTTCAACTTTCAAGGCCAGATGGAAATGGGATGCTGCTCAATACTTCCAAGGAAGCACTTGGATGTTGTGCCATCTTTTTTCTCTCTGGAAATGGCAGAGAGATATCTCTAGAATTCATATCAATACTTCTGTTCAAAATTTTTAAGCTGTAACTAGAGGATAATTCTTATATAAAAACAAGTTTATTGTAGTGCATGGTTTCCTGATGATTAACAAAAGAGTTAATGCTAATTGGCTACTCACTGTGAATGTAAAATGCTTAAGGACAGAGAAAGCTCCAGCCAAGGATTTTTCAGTGTGCTGAAGAGTGTTTTGTGTTTTAGATTAACTAAACTATCATCTGCAATACCTCCGGACACAATTTGGCATCACTGCTAGATTTTGGGTTTGTTCTTTGCCTGAAAGAGCTCTAAGTACCGACAACTGAAATACCCTTTCATTTCATCTAAATGTATTACCCTCTAGGCCTGAGCTATGATACACATGAGCAGCAGTGAAGCATTCACTGATGTATCCAAACTGATATTTAGTTTAATAATGGTAATTAAGCGTTGCACCTTTTTCACGAGAATGTACTTTGCAATTAATAGGTTGCAGTTTAATTAAATTGTGGGGAGGGAGGGCAAAGTAGTGTCCTCTATCATACTCTCTTTCTGTTATTAGAAAGTGTTCCAGTCAGCAAATCGACAGGAATATTTAAGTAGAGATAGAGGTTTATTAAAATCTCCAATGAACATTATGGAGCATCATTAAAATATCTAGTTAATTGTTATGGACATATTTAATCAAATTTTCCTTAAAAAACTCTTTGGATAGTCAGTTACAATGTTCTGAAGAGCAATGATCTTCCTGTGCTTGAACTGACCAAAATTTAGATTGACAGTGGAACTGGACCAGCACAATTCACAATGGGGTTTAGCCTTTCATCTTTCATACCTTTGATGCTGTGTATTTGACTTTTACTAAGAAACGGTATAGCGCAAATGATATATGCAAGTGACCATGTAATGAGTGTAGTAACTGTCCCTGGAGAGCTCTGTGGTAGGAGTCTATGTAATTGCCCTTCTTCTGCAGTGCTTCCCAAGGTCCAGCGGTTCCAAAATGCACTGAACTCTGTCCCTCTTTACCTGAGCCTGGTTCTGTCTTGTTTGACACTGGGATTAGCCCAAGAGATGCATGGATCTTTTGCTTCAGAGGGTAAGTGCCTCTGCGATAAGATCCAAAAAACTCTTTCATGTAGATGAATGTTTCTTTTATCAAGAGCTGGCTCTCAACTGTCTTATCCTTTCTTGGAAAAAAAGTTAGGCTTTGAGTTGTGCATGTTGAGGACTTTGAAGAAATTCACTTATTTTTTTTCCCCTCAGCTATACTTCTGATACCATCTTCAACCGTGGAAATGCAACTGTAATACATATAGTTATTTGAGAGGATTGTGGATTATTGGAGAAGTACTCTAACTGCTGAAATGAATATGATACATAGTGTGCCCAAAATATGAATATTTACAGACCTGGGATGTGCTGTGTACAAGTCATTATTTTACCTGTGGTGCCCTTTGCCAGATGTGACATTATAGTCATAAATCTATTTCAGTTTGCCTTTGCCCTTGAGTTTCAGCTTAAATTCTGAATGTAAATCTGCTTGCAGAAACCCCCTGGCACCTTCATTTTCCTTACTGCTTTTTTTTTTTTTATGCATCTCATATCTCTTGATGTACTTTCAGCATTTTTCTTTTTTTCCTGATTTCCTGATTTTTCTTGAAGGGGTTATCTCTGAGATTGACTCTTTTTCCCTGTTGTCCTTGCAGTTCCCCTGGACAGACAGTATGTGCTGTTGCCATATTGTTTTCCTTTTGTTCTCCTCTGATGCATGACTGGCAGTAGTAATGTGGAAGTGAGCAGGATGCTGGCTCCATCACCAGCGTCCAACTTGCTTGGTAATGGAATATTTTTAGAAACACATAAGGGAAGGAGGTTGATTATCTCAGGCTACTGCTTAGCTTTAACATCCTAAGTATAGTTTCTGTCATGTGCACCTGCTTTATGGCTCTGCAAGTGCTTATTTGGTCAGACCTTCACGTTTCCATGAATGTCAGAGTATCTGTGCTGTGCCCAGAAGCAGAATTTAAATAGTGGTGCCACTAGAGGAGCAGTTAAACCTATAAATTTATAAATCAGAAGCAGTCTGGTAAACTCTGGAGAGCTGACCCCTATCCTGAGTGCAAGTTACATGAAACTGCTGTTACACATCTAATAGTTGGAGCTGTGCTGGCAGAAGCAAAACCAGCACCCTTTTCAGGGAGCCCTCCAAAAGTTCTCCTACTTCCTGTGTATTTAGAACTGCAGTATAAACTGGTTTTTTTAAGATTTTTTTTTGTCTATGTTATACTTTCCAAACTTGATATTACTTCTTTAGAAAGTTTAACTTCAGACATTGGCTTTATAAATCGACCTTTTTGTTCTTGGTTTCTGTTTCATTGCAAAACATTAATTGCTGAGAGTTTTGGTACTTGGCCCAGGTTTCCAAACATTTTTGGGATGATGTGATTTGAGACTACGATGTATCTAAAATAGTTTTGTACTATTTCATAATTCACTGTGATGTATCTAAAATATTACTAGTTTTGTATGGTTTCATAATTCCTTCATGAATTTATTACTCTGGTCTCCTAGTAGTAACCTTATTTTTGTGGCACTATCTTTTGCAGAATAATTATGCAAATAACTAATTAAATTAAATCTTTGAAGCTGGGGATAGAACAAGAATATAAATTACAGATGATAAAATAAAAACTTAAGTGCAAGTAATGCATAGATGATACAATGAAGATGAGATGCTATTAAAGAGTCAACGGGAATATTTAAAGGTATTTCCTCATGCAACAGATCAGTAAGTGAAAGAAATATAGGCTTATTTAGAAAACCCTGTATGTGCATCCATTGCTTGAGGCCTCTTAAAAGTGAAATATCCAGAACAGCATGAAAAGTGGCCAGAAAACATAGTTTAGTATAACAGGCAATGGAACAGTATTCTTCAAGTGGAGAGTGTTGTTCAGTGCTTACGTACATTTTCTTAGTTACAACATATAAGATTATCTTTACTGGGCAATATTTTGCATAATTCTTATGCAAAAATAAGAGCAGAGTTTAATATTCCACTAGAGCATGAGGAAAAAATGCACCAAACAGACTGATTCTTCAGTTCATTACTTGAAAATAAAGGGAAACGGGTAAATACGGGGGCAGAAGCCAATGTCTTGATTGGAGACTACTGGAGCTGTGATGACTGTATGGCTGACTAAATTACATGTGTTACCATAGTGGAATGATGGGAAATGTAATCATATTCCTTAGTACACTCCTTCAATAACTCCACAGACCTTTAATGAGACAAAGAAATGAGTTGCTAATCATCTGCTTGGCACAGGTGTCACCAACAGAGATGTATCTTATGGCACTCAGTGTACTTCCATGGCTTTTCAAGAGGGATACAAACTGCTTGTGAAGGTCAGGCTTCCTGGCATTCCTCTTCCTTCTCCAAGTTTGCAACTGTTCCTACAAACCTCTGAGTTTCAAAACTTAAATGTCTTTACTGTCTTTTCATGATTGCTTAGATTGTTGCCCGCAAGACTAGTGCAAAATCCCACTGATCTTAAAGGTGCAAAGCCGCCCTCCTGTCACTGTGTGTTCTTATGGACTGAATCACGTATGAAGTCTTCAGTAGCCAGGCAATGTGTGAAACATTGCCAAAATGTGTTTTACAGCTCCTAATATCCCTAATCCTAGTCTGCAGTCAGACGTGCAACCTTCAGAGCTACAATCCAAACCAGAACTTTCCTTGCTTGCTAATTAGACCACGTTGGAAGATAGCCTTGATGTTTCCCCCTCAGAAAATGTTCCCTTCTATGCACTTCACAGTCTGAACTTTGAAGTAACAGATAACTTTATGACCGGCCCGCTGATTTAGGAAACCAAACTCCCTGCATCTTAGTTGAAAGTGCTTTGATGAGATGGGAAAGAGGGTGTGCTCTTGGTGTGTAGTCTCGCCCTTCTTGGAATAATTAAAATGTTTTGATTGGCAGCAGTGGAGCAGAACAGACTGCAGTGAAATGACTTGGTCCGTGCTCAAGGCCTTTCTCTAAAGAACACACCCAAAAGCACTGGCTTTAAATGCTGCCTTGCATAGAGCAGCCTGTATGTGGGGGTTTTTTTTTCCCCATGGGCAAAAGCTAGCCAGCTTGGAGGAAGGCCTGTGGCTTACAGGTGACCCTATGCATGCACTGTTTAAAAGATATATAGTTTTATAACAGAAGAGGCAGTGGCTGTAAGTGGCAGCTTTAGAGGTTTAGACTGAACATTAGGAGAAACCTCTTCCTGAGGAGAGTGATGCAGCACTGGAGTGGGCAGCTGTCTCAGAGCTGGTGGGTTTGCTATCCTTGGAGGTCTTAAAGTCTTGACTGATCTGGCAAATGCTGTGCTGGCAGTGAGGCAGCTTTCACTCTGGGCAGCAGGTTGGAGTGGGTGATATCTGGTATTCCTTCTAACACTTCTATAAAATTAAGTACCTGGAGACACCGGTAGATTCATGTAACTTTAGTGAAAACCAGCTCCCTATTGTCTTGCTGTGACTGATGTCAAGAGAAGATCCATCAGGGAGAGGAGTGTGAGAGTAGCATATATGGTGCTGGATGGTTTTACTGGTTTTATCCCTTGGGGGTTTTTCTTTTACCCATAAGGTTTGAATATGTAGAAGACCTGGTCAGAAGGAGCATCTTAGCAGTTATCAGCAAACTGACATGCATTGGAAAGGTAGGATACTTGTCATTGTACCAACTGTAAATAATAAATGCAGTTATGTCAAATAACTGGGTATGATTGATGTTAAGCAAGTTTAGTTTTTAACCTGTGATTTATCCTGTATCAGTTTTCTGTGATCTAAACTTATGATCTAGAGTCTTTGGGAGGGGAAAAAAACCTACCTATTCATTGTCATTCTCGTATACCTAATTCAATATCAATCTGGAAAAACAAAGCCCATTAGAAAAAAAAGTCTGAGAGCAGAGGTTCTGCATTGTTAATCATCACTTTTACTAAAACTGGTAATGAAGCTGTAACAAGCTGATACCCATGGGAAATATAATGTGGGAGAAAATCCACCTATGATGAGAAAATCACTGCAGCCTGACTTGATAGCAGAGGCTTTTAGCTTTATGTGTCGTTTACTGTTCAGGTTCTGGAAGCTGTTATTGCCTGTGCCACAAGTGAGGGGTTGCGTCTCCTGTTGCTTATGGCAGAAATACAGTAAGCAAGAAAATGCCACTGCAAAGCACGTCTGTCTTCTGGTGATTGTGGTTTTTAACAGCTTCTTTTGGCTCCTCTTTACTGCCGTCAGTTATGGATATTTGCTGATGAGAAGAGTGCTCACCTCTGAGTACGGGTTCCAGGGATGGTGCTTAGCTGGATGTGGGATTCAGCACAGGCTGGCTGCATGGAGTGGTGCAGTGCCATTTTACCTGTGTGGGGAATGAACCTCCAGTATAATAGAAACATCAGGTTTTATATTTTTACGTACAGTTTCAGGTTGTGCATAGCCCCATCCCAGTCTCTCCCAGATCTGTTCTTCACATTACATCCCCTTGTTTAGCGTTCCTTATTTCAGACTTGAAACACCTTCTTGTGTTATTTCTTCTTTTAACTTTTCTCTTCTTCTTCCCTACTCTTCTTTTCCTCACAGCATGTGTCCTCCTCAATTTTCATTGTCTGCTTAAAAAGTAGGACAATGAGAAAAATCCTGCAGCCTTTCCCTATCTCCCCTCTTAGTGCAGCTGAGGTTATTAAGCACTTGCTGGCAGTTCATCCAGCCTAAACAGCAGCACTGAAAAGACAGCAGGTTTGGTGCTGGAGAACTTCCTTGGGTCAGTCCTGAGAGCAGCCATTGCACTTCTGCACGTCTGATAGTGATCTCAGAGGAGGCTGCTGGTTTTGGTTTTGCTGCCATGGCTATGTTGCGGCTATGCTGCAGCTATGTTGGTTTACAAATAAAAATCTAGAGAAACAGGTGAAAACCAGTTAAAATAGAAGGAAAAAGTGTAATAGAGCCTGTCTGAATTCCTGTCAGTGACATTGAATAGTTGGGAGAGGTTATTATTACCCTTTCATTAGTTATATATTGCCTCAATTGTATATTACCGAGTTTCAGACAACATGTTCTTCAAGTTAGACCTTCAAGTTTACATGGTTTCTTCATTAGTTGCTGGTCTTCTCGTGATTCGTAGCTTGATAGGAAGCTTGCTTTAAGTTTGACCTGTGTGTGCATCACTGGTTTTTGCCACTATGAGGTCCAGAGCAAAGCAAAGTCCTCCATTCAGCAGTTTGTGGTAACGTGAAGGTAAAATGTGCTTGTCTGTGCCTCCGACTGGCCAAGAAAAAGTCAGTAATGCATTTGATTTCTGGAATCTTTCAAAGATGTTCCCGCATTTTTCAAAGTTGGCAATGTGAATTGTGCTCATAGGCTCACAAAAGGCTGGGAATGGCTAGCTCAAGACAGTCGTCTTAAAGGGGGAAAAATGTGTGGTATCCTCCCGCTTCTCTGCATAAATTGTCCATGGTTGTTCAGACCCAACAGTATCATACCATTGCCAGCAAGATGGGAGATGTTGATAGAACAAAGGTAGTAGATCCTTCACTTGAATCAGAAGAATTGAACTAAGGGGGAAATTTTTGATGGAATTATAGCTGGTTTTGTTATAGCAGAACAATTCATATGATATCAGGACAAGGGTTCATCTGCCAGTTACTTCCCTGCACTCCCACAGTGAGGAAATAGCAGACTGAGGAACTGAGCTCCTTATTCCCAGCTCCCTGTGCAGCACTAATAGAAAAGCATCCAAATTTCTGTATTATCCAAGCCAACTAATGAGACATTTGTGGTTTGCCTATCATTATACAGAATGTATCTCTAGTGACAAAAATAATAACTGGTAATTAGCCAGGGCTTCCAAAAACATTCCTAGCTGGTGAATAACTGCTGGGAAACACAAGTGTAATATGAAGCCAAATTAATTTGCAGGCAGAGGGGTCATGGTGGAATTGTAGTGGTGCAAACAGGAAGGGACCTGAGCTCATTGTCACCGAATGGCAGTTAGTTTAACTGGAGATCGCTTGTACTTTAGATGGGGGCCCTAAACCATCAATTACTTAAGTATTGGATTTGCTAATTTACTCATAGCATAATGTTTTTGAACTTGTAAGTCAGCAGTTATCAGTCAATGGTTTTCTCTCCATACAATTTGCAGATGGCACAAATTACTTAGGGCTAGTCAGATCCAGAGAAATCTGAGAAACAGCAAAGGGGCTTAACCACCTGTGGTGAACTGGGCAGGTGAATGACTGTTGACCAAGGCAAGCTGATAAAAAGCTACAATTTAAGCAGTTAATATAATTGCTTGGGACTAGGTAAGTTAAAGACACTCATGAGGAAGACCTAGTTTTCATTTTGGTTTGTTTAGCTTAAAATGAGAACAGCAATAAAACCCGCTAACTTTATGCATGCACAAAAGAAATCATATTGGATAAAGATGTATGGAACAGTAATTTCATACTTTTGATGCTGTAGCCACCTGCAGTAGTGTGAATGATCTCATTATGCCAGTTCTAAAATACAACAGAAGTGGAAGGGCTTCAGAGACCTGCAATGAAAATAGATTTATGGACAATAGCTGTGTGAGAAGACTGTTCAGGACTGCTAAGTATCAGGAGATCCATAAACAGAGGTGTTCTAGAGATATTTGAAACAATGAACTGTACAAGAAGAATCAATCAGGTGTTCCTATTTATTCTTTATCATAACACAAGAGCAAAGGAATATTCAATCAAAATGACAAAAATTTAATATTTAGTGGTTTATACCAGGCTAATCATAGAATACCACTGGAGTTTTCTTAAAGGTCTGGGTAATGAGAACATGTCATGCTGCATTTGTTTTAAAAAAAGCGAGGAGACAAATCCTGCTCTTTGAAAGTGTAAATGTGTTCCAAATAGCTTGGTCACTGGGAGAAGCTTCTGTTGTGGGGAATATTATTCTACTTGGCTGTGATTTTTGCACCTTCACATGATGGGTTTTTCCCCCAACCAATTTTAAGAGCTGATTATAGATTGCATAAATCATTGATATGATTCATCATAGCAATTCTTTTATTACCAGAAAATCCTTTTCATTACATGTTCTTTTGATTGATCTTTATAAAGTTCCTACTTATGTTCCCAGAGGGCACACGTTGTGCATACCACGCGTAAACCTTTTTCACAGTTAATTGAGGCATTCAACCTCTTTTTCTGCATGTGAGAGGTATGTATGCTAGGCGTTAGCAATAACATCTATCTCTATTATCAAGACATCTGGTATTTTAAACATGTGGCTGTTTACATTCCTCTTTTTTTTTTTTTTTTTAGGAGTTGGTAAAAATAAAGCTTATTGTTTCACTGGTGAGCTTAACCTTGTCTGTATATAGCTAAAAAATGTTCTTCCAGTTGCTGTTGTACAAAATCTCTTCAGTGTCTACAATAGAAAACCAGGCATTTCAGTTTGTGCTATTTTATGTGTGATTCTAGTTAAAATTGTTTAGTCCCTTGAGCTACCCTCTCTGAGGGCAACAGTATGTATTTTGCAGCAGATTTACGAATGTTTGGGAAGCATCGATCCAAAAGCTACTGCAGATCTGTGGAATGTTTTTTAGGCTGGAGAATATTTGTACTGTGGAACTCAAAAATTTTGAATCCCACTATTTATTTGGCATTGGTTTGGGTTTTTCCTCATTGCTTCAGGAGTGAGTCAAATAAAATACCTAATAAACTCGTGATTAATACTTGTGCCTCCTTTTAAGAGTTGATGATCCTCTATTTCTGTGCAGATTTCTGTTGGAGAACTAAACTGCGTAGCCTTTGTTTGGTTTAAACCACAGAACCAATTTCTCTCATTAGCTCAATACTACAGTAAAGAATGAGTGTTGCTGTAACTAATAGGCCGAGCTGGGAGGGTGAGCTTTTAAGGAAAGATGCTCTCTTTTACATAAATTAGTTCTTATAGTGGGGAAAACACAGATGAATATTTGGGTCCATAGGATTTGCCTCCCATAAGGCATCCATAGCCAACTCTCTAGTCAGTCACTCCTGATGATCCGAATGTTTAAGTAGCAGCAGAAAGCTGATCTGCTTTAATTGTATACCATAACAGTAGGTCAGTATGTGGCTTCCAAGCTGGAGGGATGGAGGGTGCTTGCTCTGTCAGGCAACTAGCAGAAATTTCCATCAAAAGTTAGCACAACATGACACCAACACATCCCTAATGTAAGGAATCCTACTTCTCACAGCAGTAACAAGCAGGTGAAGAATAAGCTAAATGACTGGAAGGAGAGAAGTTTTGGGAAGTGAGGGACAATAAACAGCATCCCGGAAGAACTGCTGGCTTGAAGGTGATTCCAAACCAGCCTGAAGGTCCTGAATGGAAAAATTCTCCTTCAACATTTCCTCCAAGCCTGTTTAAAAACTGAGTCAACCTCTCAAAAAGCACAATTTGGCTTTGACAGCATTAGATATACTGTCTAATGAATTCTGAGCTTCTGGCATGCGTGATGTCTTCATGCAACACGGATTCTAGGGACCGAAACCAAATGTTCTTTTGCAGTTGCGTATATCAGGAACACCTAAAGAATCAAAAATGTTAGACTTGGAATAAATTGCAGTAACAAACAACGGAACTACCAGTTTTTGATGCCCTTCTCTGTGCCTCTTGCTAAGGTGCTTCTTCAGGACTCTAGAAGATGTAGAGGTGGGACATTATGGTGGGAGAACTGTAGAATTGCAAGGCGTACCTGTAGGAGGCCAGGTGTTTTGAGTTTCATTGCTCATCATATCATTGTTTTTTTAGTAATAAGTAGATTCAGGAGATTCATGTATTGCTGGGAAACTTTGTGATTAGATGTACTTGCAAGTAAATAACGTGCCTGGGAATGAGAGGGTAAGTAAGGTGGGCTCATTCATTCTCTGCGCTCTGTAGGATCTGTTAACGTGGGGGTCTGAGAAAACAGTGCAAAATCTACCAGGCAGTCAGTAGCTCTGTCAAACATCTCTTCTATAGACAGGGAGGAACCTGGTTATTTTCACGGCCAATATGCCTGGCCAAATTTAATGTCGAGGGAGTTTTTGTTTGTTTGGTAGGGGTTGGGGGTTTTTGGTGGGTTTTAAGTTTGTTTTTGGTTTGTTTTGGTGGGGTGTTTTTGTGGTAGCAGTGTTTGGGTTTTTTTAACGCAAACAGGACATGATAAATGAAGAAATTATCTAAAGGTCTGTTTTGAGGTCTGTTTATCACGTGTTTCTCCTCTGAATCCGCCTCTCCTTGTCTGGGAGAGATTTGACAGTGCAGTGATTTTAGTTCCTTCATAGTTTTAAAGCTGAATGTGTTAATCTGGGAAATATGAACCATAATGTGGCATCATAGCCAGTCATACAGCCAGGGCAATGGAAACCTAATGTGGCAGATGTTACAGAGTACAAAAATCCTTCGGTCTAAAGTATTCATCAGTAGAAGTGGCTTTGATATCACACCATTGAGCTCTGGGTAGGTAGATGCCAATGACAGAGAACCCTCATGAATAGCACATTTGCGAGTGTGATCTCTTCCTTGGCCACCTGCATGCGGAAACAAAGCTCAAATTCAATTAAAGTGTTCATTACTTGTTGACTTGATCACTGAAGTATGTATGAGTACTGTGTACCTCCAACCTGGCTTTAATATGAACATTTCTAAGCAATTCAAGTGCATTACTTAGTTAATGTGATATACAAAATCCCTTTTAGATTCTGCACCTGATGTTATTGTTCAGCAATAGTTTAAGGCAGAGGCAGCATCAGAAGAGATTATGGGAGCAGTGTGGCAGCGTGAAAGCCAGCCTGCCCTGCTTCTTTGGGACTGTGGAGAAAGGGGGCTACTGATTGCTTGGAGAGGGGTGGGAGCATAGGAACAGTGTGAGGAAAATGACAGCCTCTAAGTCCTGTAAAATAAAAGGCATCTCTGTTCTCCTGAACATCTCACATGGGGTATGCCAGCATCTTCCACTAATAGCACACTTTAAAAATGGTGCTTTTACTGGTGTTTCAATCTTGCACCTGCCATCCTGATAAAACATTCAACCTGCCAAGTGTTTACTCATCTGTGGTGGTAATGGAGAAATACATAATTGACTTAACTTGAGAGCAACCTGCAGTGCTACCCCATGCCAACAGCCTCCTGAAATATTGCAAAGATGAAGTGTAAAGTGCATCTGTCTGTCTTCCTTAGCTGCCTGCAAAGGATGCTTGTTCCAGGCCAGCACTGGTCTACACTGATGTCTGGGTAAATGTTAAATGCCAGCAAAATGCACTCTTTGCTGCCCAGCAGCTAAGCCAGAGGAACAGACATTTGGAGCTGTTGCTTACAAATAGAATTGCTGTGCTCTGTACAGGTATACACATGTATGTGGGAAGTGCACTGATGTATGTCCCAGTATGTCGGCGGGGAGAGGAATTAAGAAAGGGAAAGACCTTTCCACCCCTACAATGTGCCATATTCTCTTATGCAGTACAGAAGAGGCATTGACAAAAAGCATCTGCATTGGCAGGATTACTGAGAAAATCCCAAATGCAAAAATTGGTATCGCAGATACTTTAAAAAAAAAAAGTGTGATATGTTGCTGAGGTTAGCAGCACAGTGCTAAGTTGTTCAGGGGCAAAGTAAACTCTTGAGAGAATTACACTGAAGTGAAAGAAAAATAAAACCATAGATTACTGTTAAAGGAGGAAATTGCGTGCATGTTAAAAGAAAAAAAGGCAAGCGGGGAGGGGGAGAGGAGAGCTAGACATAAGGAGAGAGGTTGAGAAACAGAGGGAGTGTGAGAATGGGGGGGGGGGGNGGAGAGGGAAATGTGCTGTACACTTAGCTGAGCAGCAGGAAGAAAAGCCTCAAACAGAGGATTTCTCAGCTTTAGATGTCTTCCAGTTGTTTGCAGGCACACCAGTAGGTATCTGTGTGGTGCCTTAAAGGATGTGGACTAAAGGCGAGTCGGAGGGACTCCAGACTTTAGGGATTGTGGTGGTGGTGTGCTCCTCTCTGAAACTTTTGCACTACCTCGGGCTAATTGACTTGTCAGATGGTAAGAGAACTTCCAAGTTTTCCAGCTCCTGTTTACTTTTGTTTAAATCTGTTTCAGTAAAGCTACTGTAAGTAGCAGATAGGCTGTGGGAAGGAAAGCATTGTCTGTCGGTGCACTGATTCTCAATATTGTCTTCATCTTTATGAAGAATCATACAGGCTGCAAAGAGGGAATTATGCTTTATACTTTATTGAGGACTTTTGTTTGCTTTTTGTATATTGCCATAGCCAGAGAGAGTCTAAAGCTGTGATTTATTTTTTTTGTCTTGCATATTATTTTACTAAATTTTCTTAATTTTTCTTATTGCTAATTTTTTTTCTCTCTTGAAAATAAATTAGTACCAACCTGGAAAAAGAAAAGTCTCTCTTGAGATAATGGGAGCACAGCTGATAATTAGGTGCATGATTTCATATGGCTACCTAAAACAATTCTGTTGTAACATTTGCAGGCTAAAGATATGATGGAATGAATGTGAATAAAACAAAACTTCTCTGTATTTGCTATTCCAGACACTTCAGCAAAGTAACCAGAAGCAAAATAACCTAGGGATAAATATATCTGTTTGCACGTATTGAACTGGAAGATTTGGTCTCTCTTCATCTTACCAATGTAATGAATTTTTTTTTCCTTAAAGATTTTCCTGGCTGAGTAAAGCATGCGTTTTAACAATTAAGTAAGCTTTGGGGATCATATTATCTATTCATAAAGGGATGTAGGTATCACTGAATTTTGAAAGAAAATAACTTCTTAATGAAGGAAATAATGTATTTTTTAAAACAAAGGGACTCCCAAGTCACTGAGTGTGTTCTTGCTTTGATCACTAACCGTGCCAAGTTTATCTAGCAAAGGAAATAGCGATGATAAAGTATTAGCATAAACACTTTATATTGGCATAAACACTTTATTCAGATATTATCTTTAAAATATGTGTTAGCTAAGGTTGACAAAAGATTGAAGGAATGTACAGCAAGTTTATATATTAAATATGCTTTACTGGATAATGTTAAAAGCAAGAGAAACAGATGGCATTTTAACCTTGCTACTGTAAAATTGGTGCTGTCACATAATCCTAGAAATCCTCCTGCAGGATTAGGAACAAATACAAAAACTGGCCTAAATAAAAGAGTTATTTTATTTAGATTAAGAGAAGATGTAAAATGGCATGTATTTGTCACTACCTGAATGTTGATATTCCTTATTACAAAATTAATATCATGGGAGCTTTTAGTTTACTCCTAGAATGTCACTGAAGTTCAATTATATAATTACAAATAAATTAACATATCTGACAATGACAACTAATTTCAAATAACGGCAGCAGAAGTGCTCACCTTAAAAATAAGCTGTCAGGTCAAATTTGAGGTAATTGCATTGCTACCTGTTTAACTGTGAGGACATTTTTATACCTTCTTTGAAGATCTAATTACTATAATTTCGATGTCTGCTCTTTTCAAAGCAATTGCTTTCCCCAGAAGAGTCTCCCCAGTGTTTCCTCAGCAAAGTTAGATATGTGACAGGTGAGGAAGTTGTCTGTTCAAAGATGAAACGAGTAAAAGTGAGCAAATAGTCTGGTCATCAGTCAATAATCACTCTATCCATACAAGTGTAGAAGGGTATAGCATTCTCTTTTAACTCTTTGTAAGGGAACACTGTTGGAATTACTGATAGACGTAGTTCCTGATTGCTGATGGATTACCTGACAGTGTATAGGAGCACGATACTATAAATCTTTGTAGCTTTGGATAATTTTTCTTGGAATCTGTGTTTTTCTGGCTGCAAAATAGTTCACTTGGAGACCAAGATACATTTATTTGGTACTCATTAAATTATATGAGCTTGTGTTTTTTCTCTTCTGACGCAGTACTTGTGCTAAGAATTACTTATATGTGTAAATAGTAACATTAATGTGGTGCAGGAGGTCATTAATGTAGTGCAATGCAGATTTCAATCACATGGAAATCTTTAAAGGTGGCATTAAACTGTTTTCTTTGATGTGCTAGGTGGCAGCGATGGGAAAGGTACAGTGGGTGCTTGTATTGCAACGTAAATATTTCCAACATCTTCAAATTCACTGGAAATGATCACTGCTTTTTATTTATAAACACCTATAAATTCAATGTGCTTTCTCATGGCTGTGTGTATAACACTAAAATAAGACACTGAAATTGGCTATATTCTTACTCCTGTTTAGAACTAGAATTATTCTGTCTCCTATAGATGGAATAGGCTTACTTAAACAGTCTTTCTTTGTTTGGAGGGGGGGAGGGGGGAACAACCCCAAAACAAAAACTGAGTGCTGATTCTTCATTAGTCTAACATAAGAAGCAATAATTATGGAGAGGGAAATAGTGTAGACAGTAATTTGGAAAATGTGAAATTTTAGAATTTGCAGCAGCTGAATGCATGTTTACTCAGTTCCACCTTCTCTGTTAGTTACATTGCAGAGGTGAGGACCCATTCTTGCTATTGCTATTGGTTCATTCAGCTGTTTGACTGGAAACAACTGAAACTGGAGATATTAGTGGCAGTTTTAATCTCTGAGGACAACGTAAAACTGCTGAGCATTTTTTAATAGGAAACTTTTTAAAATTTCTTTTGTTCCACTTGAAATACAGGTGGAGCAAGTGTATGTGAAATGATGTCCTGAAACTCAGCGAATCAGAACAGCTCCAGTAAGATCAGATCTTTGCCAGTTGTACTGTGTTTTGCGAATTCTTCATTAAAGTGTTCCCATTTGCTTAAAACCATGGGGGTTGGGAGGGGTGTAGTGTCTAGATATAGTTAAGTTAAAATTTCTTTAACTAAAGAGAAAAGTTCTGCAAAGCACGGGGCAATTTTTTGTGACCCTAATAGATACAGACATGTTGATGACT
>RSEF01000013.1:3280184-3290361 GCA_003993805.1 Himantopus leucocephalus | reverse complement strand
ACTTCAGAAACACAGCATGCGTGAGGCCGGATTTGATGCCATGGGATGCACTTGTACATGTGGATCCATATCATGTGAAATTGCAGTAGGGGTAAATACAGTCAGTGTGGAGCAGGGTGGAGATTTTGGTGCCTGCAAAGCAGATGCTTGCTTTAAGGAAAAGCTAGAGTGGGTTAAGAAAAATATATGCACAGCATTTTCTAAACTGAATGGCAGCATCATTGAAGATGTTGTTTGTCCTTGTGCAAAGCTTATTTCTGAGAGCCTGTCAAAGCTATTCTTAATTTATAACCTGTGGAAGCGTTGGCTGCGGAAGTTAGAGATGCCCCAATGCTACTGAACTGGGTGTCAGGCTGTTTGGCAGATATTATAGTGTCTGTGATTGATCGGTACAGATCAAATTGGGTACACTTGATGAGCCTGGTCTTCTGTTCTCTCACTGTTTATTGTCTCTTCCCCTTCAAGACCTTTCTCTGATGTATTTTGGGATGGAAGAGCAGTGGGATGATGGGGGATTCAGGCAGGACTGTGCATCAGTCCCATGCAGGTTACTTTGTTTAGCAGGCAGAGTGTTTCCAAAACAATCAAAATGTAATAAAAAAAACCCCCAACCTCCTGAAGGTTAAAGAAGAGTTTTTAAGTATAATCTGGAGGGATTTCATTTTCACAGGAAGATTTATTTTTTTTTCTTTCAAATATTTCACAGCAGCAAAGTTGCATAGTGTCAACAGATGTGAAGGATCCAGTCTAACCTCTAATTGTCCTTATCTAGTAATCTTCAGGGGGATAGATACAATGTTCTGTGAAGCACATCTTTCCTGATAAATTTAATTAAAATGTATTAGCAAGTTAGAGACACAAGTTGAAGATGTTTTAAATGAAAAGCTAAGTCTATCTNAGTTAGAGACACAAGTTGAAGATGTTTTAAATGAAAAGCTAAGTCTATCTGGATGCCACCAGGTTTCATTTCCTTGCAGTGAGAGCTTGTCATGTTGCAGGGGGTTTGAATGGATGTCTGAATTTTGAGCTACGCCTGAATGCAGCCATGCTTCGACTGGTAAAGATGATGAGGAAGTGGTGGGCTGTTGCTGGAGTGGATGGAGAGCACTAGCGCAAGGGCAAGCTTTTTGAGGAAGCCATCTTGTGATACTAAATCTATCTAAATGTCCTCTTGCAAAACTCCTTTGGGCAGACTTGGCTTTGGAGAAGACTGCAGAATATTTCTGAAGGCGTTGAAATGTCAGCCAGTTTTGTCTGGAAGGAATTCAGGTATCTCTGTTGATCCTTCTGGCTCTGTCAGATACTTCAGATGCCTTCAGGTTTTGTGACACATAGACCCTGGCATCGTGATCTAATTTCTCTTTTCCTTTCAATTGGGCAATTGCTTGTACCCCTTAGAGGCTTCTGTAATGATACGCTGATCTTATTGCAGTGCGTTCTCGAGGTAAGTTAGTGCATATACTGATGGTACAGTATTGTGTTCTGTCTGCTTTAATATATCTAATGTGGTGACTTCCTCCTGTGCAGCCGGCATTGGAGTAGCACAAGAACTCTGTCACTGAGGGAATACTAAACTAGTTTTCATCAAATCTAGAAATCCAAACAAATGAGCAGAATGTATTTGCTCCAGCTATTTATGGTGTTTAGCTACCTTCTAACGTGGCATATAACTTGACATGCTGTCCGATAGGTGAAATTCAGGGTGAGGCTTGAAAAGATCTGGGTTTTAATCCTGTCTGGCCACTGTCCTGCTGGCTGAGTTGCCATGAAGTCAGTTCCATCAATAAGGTCTGGGTAATGAAGATGAATTTCTAATGCCATTTTTTGCCTGCTAAAAGTGTTCAGGGAATTATTTGTCTGAAGCCAAAATGGAGCTTTAATTTTCTTATCCTATTCTGGAAGTACAATTCTTTGATAATGACTATCAGTTTGATTATTTTATTTGTCACCAGTTAAGTTTACAGAGCAATATTTACATGCCTATTTCTTTTCCTTGCATCAACAGTTTTACAGAAGCAACAGTAAAAAATAAAAAGGATCTTACTGTGCAAGGCCTGCAGTGTGTAATACTTTTCAGACAGAAGCTCTTAAATTCTGTTGGTGTCAAATATGGTTTTACATTTATACAGAGCTGCAAGACAATAATCCAGGCTTGTCTTGTGGAATTGAAACAATAGAGTTTGGGGGACGCATGGCAGCTGTGCAGGTTGGGTATACACAGCACAAAAGGAGCTAGTGTTTGGTTGCAGATTAATGTATAAATGATTGAAAATCTTAGTATGTTCTCGACGTGTGATGACGTTAATATAAAACAATGTACGGCTGAGCATATGTATCTGTTCTTCCAGACCCCCCCCCTTTTATCTGCTTTTGCTTGAAAACTTAATTTATATCCCCACAACTCTGTAATAATTTAAATAATTTATATATACCAATTAGCTGTCTGGAAGATGCTAAAAGACATTCATTTCACCAACCCTGAAACTGTACCTCCTTCACAATTAAATCAAAGCACTCTGCAATATTAACACTGTTATAAACTTTCTAAGGTAGTTAATAGCACAGAAAATGGATTCTGTATGCAAGGCTCTGCATTTGTGAAATACAGAGAACACACAGAGGCTNACTGCATTTGTGAACTACAGAACCACTGTGAAATACAGAGAACACACAGAGGCCTTATTCCTCTTGAATTCCACATGCCCTCTGCAGAGCACGCTCTACCTCATAAATTCCCCTTTTTCGTTGAGAGGTGCCAGAGAGCATCAGCTGGGCTTGTGCTGGTCATAACCGAGCTGCATCTGACACTGCGTAGTAAAGTTTGGACAAAGCTATCCAGCTAGTTTATTCTCAAATTCTACAGCTTTCTCAACCATAAACCTGCCCATTGATTACTGAGATAGAAAAAAATGGGATAAGCTTCATAAAATAATCACGAGAGCTGCAAATTGTCAGTGCACCACTGGCCAAAGTGAGGATGTGGGTAAAAGGGAGGTGAACAAACGTGTGTGTTATTGTCTCCAAGTACTCTCTGACCTCAAAAGCTTTTCATCTTAAGGTTTTCCTGTATCAAAGATGTTATCCTCAATAAGATTCTCTTTCATTGTTTTGAGAGAAAACAATTCTTTCCTCAAAGAAGCAGCGAGCAGCTTGGCTTGGCCTCCTGAAGGAGAGCAGCAACAAAAGACAAATAATTAGCCTTATAAAAAGTGTAAGTAGTGGTGCAGGTTCTGCTGCATTTGCTTCAAGTGTTGTGAAGATCACAGTGCACAGCACAAAGTTAAGCGGAGCCCAGTGCCGTTTGTCCTATTAGGAGCTGTAGAAGTTGAAAGAACATAGAAGTAGCTGACTTAGGCATGAATATATCTTTTTGAATGTTGTTTAATTGAAGTTGTTTAGCATGAAACCTTTTTGTTTAATATGAAATCTTGGAGGAAGGATTTGGCTTAGTTCAGTCAAGGATATGGGATACAGAAGGAGGTAAATGAAAAGCGTTCCCATGACACTTCCATATCTGGTTTGGAGTTGTTCTCTGCACTTCTAATGAAATCTCTAGAGTCCCTATTTTGTGTTTTATCCTTTTAGATTCTGGGGAAAAAGTTCTAACCATAACTAGCTATGAATGATGTTTCCCCCTTTCCTAGAGGCTTATCTAGTATCTTGCTTTTTGCAAAACATGTAACAATTCATACCAGTACTGCGTGACAGGTTTGGGCTATGTCTGTCTGGGTCAGTAGTCACATCTGGGCTGCATGGTGGACGAAATACAAATATCTGATTTTAATTATGAAAAAGAATTAGGAAATTAAATGTGGTTTATTGTAGAGAGTGTTAGGTTCCATGCTGATTGTGGTGATTAATGGATGTCATCTGCAACAATCTAAACGCAGTCCTGCTTTCCATGTAATCATTGTGTTGTGCTGTAGTATCATGCACCAAGATTCATAACAATGGAGTGATTTTTATTATTTATTTTTTTTCAAGACCACCTGTACTTCAAACACTCTACTGCCAGCATTTTCAGCTCGGATGTTGCTGAAATTCATATGCAGGGTCCGTATCTTATTTTTTGTCTGCTGTGAACCTGAGCAGTTTTCCATAGGGAAAAAGCGAACAAGAATGATTACTTCAAGAACAAAAATATAAAACCATGGAAATTCTGTCTAGTGAGTTTGGGTTATTAATTTATAACTCAGCTGCAGATTTAGTTCCTGGTGAAGTTTGACAGCTTATCTTTCAGTCTTAGAAGGTGATCCTATAGGCGAGTTCAATAATGCAAAGCTCTGGCTAGCTGCTGAGTAGCCAAACAAGAAACCAGCAGTTTGTTCAGAGTTGCATCCTATAATGCATTTTGGCTTTTATAAATATACTGTGACCTGAATTTTATACATTAAAAAGGTCAAGATATGAATAACCTTGTGCCAGGCTTTCCCTGCTCCTTGAGGCCGCACAGCAGGCTGGACACACCATGGTACAGGCTGCACAGCAAAATCTGCTTGCAGAGCCTGTCTGACAAGGCAATACAAAGGTCTGAGCTTACAGACACCTAGCATTCACAATCAACTCAGCATGCGAAGCAAATAATTTTTCTTAATCAAGTGCAAAAGTTTTTCCATTATAATATAACTGAAGCTGAGTGCTATAAATCTTTCTAAAATATTACATAATTATATAGCTGTTGCACTGAGGACTTCGGATCTATGTATATTACTTGCACCAAAGCTGTTTACCAAATGCTAAAGTTCAGATGACCAAAGCGCACACAAAAACTAAATACAGCCGGGTATCGAAAAGAAAATGCACATGGTAAGAACCTGTAATATCTTAGTAAGTGAGATGGCATCACTGCCTGCCTTACTCAGCTGGGCAAGAGAGATACCCTGCTCTCAGCTATCTGTGGTGCAGGTTTGAGTATGCAAGTGACTGTACAGTCTCCCTATAACTGAATTTCTCGATGTGGTTTGTTTCTTCAGTCCTGCCACTACATTGCAAATGGAAATGATTGCATTTCTAGATGTTACTGAATTATTTTCCTTTGTGAGCTGGGCTCCTTGTATCTCCAAGGAACAAGTAACTGGGAGGTTAGTTATGCTTAAAGAGCTGACCACTCACCTGTGTGATGACCAGAAAAAGTCTCTAAACTAGGAATAAAAAAAATCTGCGACTCAGGAAGAAATCCTAATCAGCCAAAATTGCTGCTTGTTAATTGCTGCACATATTAGCATACGTGAAGAAGAAAATGCTCCTTCCAGGTATACACCTGAAATGGAAAGATGAGAAGAAAACTTGATTCTCATTTTCATATCAGAATGTAGCAGAAAGAACAGATAATATTTTGTGATTTACCAAAAAATCTTTCTTTTTCCTCTTGCATCTACCCCCTTCTTTTTTGTATTTTTAAGTGATGTTATGGGGCCCTTTAAACCAATCTCATTAGAGTTAATTCCCCCTCTCTTCAGGCAGCTGCCGCTTTATGTACCAATTTTTTATTATACCCAGAAGCTTTCTGCCTGCTAATAAATAATGGTGCTAAATTTTTATATGAAATAAATATGGTTTATCATTGCAGCAGAAAGGAAAATAAGTCTTTTTTTTTTTCCTCTTCTCCATGCATCTTTAAATTATAGAAATTAAATAGTGTGAAAACAGCATTCATTTTAAAGAGACATGGCCAGGTTAAAAAAATAAAGTTAAAGTTCTTTGACTTATGCTATTAATGATAACATAGATCATCATTACACAAAAGGTGTTTGGAATCTTGTAGAGCGATTATTTTAATCATTCTTAGTACAGTCTGTAAAGAGCAATCAGCTGTGCTTTCTGTTCTCATTCCTGAAGTGAGTTCGCGTGAGCAGTATCAGCCTCCGCAGTGCCCCTGAGAGCAGGTGAACAGTCCCGAAGCAATGAGTGCGGCCGTGGCAGGAGATTTACCCTTATCTGCAGTGGGAGGGATGGAGGAAAGGGGAGGGGGCATTAAGGCAGGAGGAACAAGAAGTGTGTGACCTGAGCTGACGATTTGAACTAAGAGCCTACCTGGGTTTTGAGGATGCATCCCTGTACTGGCCCCAGAGCAGTCTCTGACATGGCTTTGCTCTGGGTGTATGTTAAAACTTGCTCATCTTTTTCACTGATTTACCAAATTATCATGGACTCGTTATTAGAAAGTCTCAAAATAGGAGTTGTGGTCCAGCTTCTTGCATTGTTGCTGAACCCCTTCTCACTGACATGAAGCATCGCTTGTCTGAATACTAACCTGCCTGTGTTTGCCTGATTGTCTCCTTGTTTTCAAAAACTTGCAAGGACCACAAGAGGGCTACTCTAACATGCCGTGTTTTGAAATCCGGAATCATTTCACTTGGCTTCAATAAATTTACAGTTGTAAGGGGACACATTTCTTTTGACTGAAGAACATCCTTGAGAATTTCAGGGTATGGCTGCTTTTCTTGAAGAAATTGAGTTACAGAAGCTCGTAATTGGAAAGGGATAGCTATTTAAATAGTCAATATAAATGGAACATAATTAACATTACCTTAATCCCTCTCCCATGGTTCTTAAATCTACACATGGGAACCTCGAATCGAGGATGCATGTCTAAATGTATCTTAATTAAGTTCTAATTAATTTAACTACTTAAATAGTTAATGCTTTCTCTCTTAAAATGAGATTTCACATTGTGGAAAGAGTAAAACGTTTCATTTGTCCATTTTATGTCCACCGTGCTTCCTGACCGCAATGCTTAACGGTCCATGATTCCACCCAGCAGCAGGACTGGGAAGCGAAGCAGCCACTCACAGTGCCCGGAGGTGATGAGGGGCTGTGGCTGTACCCACAGCACTGAGCTCTGTTCTCTGTGGGTCTGTTGCAGTGCCATGTGCATGCACGCTGCTCTGGCTGAGTACTTGTCTGACTGGGTGGGGGTTTTTTTGGCACAAATAGTAGAAGAGAAAGGTGAAGCTGCCCGACCTGTCCCTAATGCCAGGAGGGGCAGGTGCCCTGTCCCCACACCTCTGGGCTGGTATGGCTGCCCCAGGGAGGGTGGGCTCCCAGCTGCTGGCATGGGGCTGGCAGCACACACTGGCTGCAGCTGCAGAGGCTCCCTTTATGTGTCTTTGTATGTGCAAAGCTCTAACTCTCCATTTTTCTGGGATTAGGCCAAAGCTTTATTAAATTTCTTATAGATGATTAAAAGGGGAATTGAAATTACAAGATGAAATCTGAAGCATTCAGAAAGGGAAATTTTCCTTTATTCTGCACGTGCTCCAGTTAAAATATTTCATGCTAAATGTTTCTTCCTCCCTAAAATAAATAGGAGGAAGCAAGTGCACAGACAGGGCAAGCTTCACTAGGTAGATCCTAGAAGTTCCCATCAGCGCAGAGGTTGTGGGTCTTGGTGACCTATTCCCTTTGTCGGTGGTTCTGTGTCATCCTGATGTCAGAGCTCAGAGCAAAAAGGGAAGAGCCAAAGGGCTCATGTACACAAGCAGCTCTGTATTTGAGATGCTCTTGGGCTAATACTAGGATGAGCTTACCCATGATGGCATGTCCACCTAAATCTGTTTCTTTTGCCTCTTACTGTTAGAATTTTGCTCGTACAGAATAGGTCAGAGTTGCTCAGCATATATTGATGACATTTCAGACAAAACATCCCAATTTAATCCTGGACACATATGGGGTGTGTTTTTAATTCCTTTTTTAAGAACTGTTCTTAGCAATGCTTTCCTGTCTTTTTCTCACTTGTTTGTGGACTATGTGACTTCCTTCAAGCAGAACGGAAGAATCAGTATTATGAAAGCTAATATATTAACGTGTTTTCATGGCTTCTTTAAAATCAAGTCACTGGTAAGAGCTGATAAGTGCACGTGAACAGCATTTGCTGTTAAGTGACTGGTTTCCAAATCTTGCTCGTATTGCCAGCCATTTCCCAGTACTCATGGGCACTGTATCTCCTCATCCTGGTTGCACATCTGTGTTGCTAAATGAAAGTAATCAGACTCAGCATGAAAATTTAATAAGCTGCATTCTGCCATTGGTCATATGCTCAATTGTGTATTTGTTTTCTGCTGGCAGAAGACCTCAGACATTGTCAACCAGAACAGCTCCAGTGTTTACAAGCACTGAAGTTTACTAGCCTCAAATCACTCTCTGTTGGTGGCATTTTGAAAACAGCCGAGATCTCTGAATTTGGCGGTATTTTTAGGGGGGTTGATCAAAGCCAGGCCCCAGCCTGGAAAGCCATAAACCTCATGGCCTTCCCGTTCCGGTCTGAAAATTAATATGTTTCAGAAGCAGAAAGATCCTCAGACAAATTAGTGGAATGTAAAGCTTCTAACTTTAGTGCGGTAAAGTTTTAAATAATTATGTATTTTGACTTCATGGCGACTCATCAAGTGTGTCGTTGGTTGCATGTACATCCTAAGCAGGGTGTGTCATAGTGTTGAGCCTTCTGACAGTCCCTATTGCCCTTCCAGGAGAAGTAGAATAAAGAGAGAGAAAAATGGGAGCAAGCTTTGTGCACGTCCCATTAACCTCTTGCAGCAGGAACAAACTTTAAAGGTTCCTGGCACCACTAGCTGGACCAAATTTTGGAAATTATTAAGCTCTTGTCTGTCTCCTGAAACTCTGCTGTCTTGTCTGCTGGGGTTTCAGCTCCCTGCCTGTTTGCTTTGCTGTCTGGCTGGTAACTGCTTGCGATTTGGCTCCTGCATGGGAGTCTAGGGAGTTCTAGCTCAGTTCTGCCCATACTGTGGTATATGGTGCTGGTATATTTGGTATATTGACTATAGCAGAGTAGTCTGTCACCATATGGTGTNGCTTGCGATTTGGCTCCTGCATGGGAGTCTAGGGAGTTCTAGCTCAGTTCTGCCCGTACTGTGGTATATGGTGCTGGTATATTTGGTATATTGACCATAGCAGAGTAGTCTGTCACCATGTGGTGGGGCAGGCTTGGGTTTTAGCTCCTGTTTCATGAGGTTGCTTACTGCTTGGTACCAATGTGTCTGGTCTTGTGTCCTGTGTCCCTCCCCCCCCTCAATTTTTATGCTTCTCAATGGGACATAGAAACCCACGTGAAAAATATTTTCATCTTCACACTGTGCATGTATTTCTCTTTGCTCGCTCTAAGAAAGGCACAAGTGGCTAAGGGCATTTCCAAAGGGATCTCCTCGCTATGTTGAACCACTTGATGGGTACCTGTATGGTTTCAGCAACTCACTGCTCAGCCGAAGGGAGAGAGATCTGAACTGATTGAACAGCTTCCAGATAAGCCTTTCCTTTTGCTTCCCTGAGTGCTACCATGTCACCTCTTACAGAAATCACTTTTTAGTAAATCTTAGGAAAACTCCCATTACATTCCTAGGGGAGATGTTTTAAATGATCTTCTACTAATTTTCTGAACACTTAAAACTGGATCAAAATGCTCCAGTGAGATTTTCTCTGGCCCCCATATAAAATTTGAAGCTGTTTCCTGTTTACCTGTGGCTGTGGATTAACGAGGCTTTGCAGAGCAGCCCAGCGCGTGCTCACCATCCTCAGGAGAAGTGGGCGTGTGAAGCTGCTCTGGATCGCTTCCTCTCTGTAGAGCGGCTCAGAGACGATCAGAGCACAAAACAGCCTGCCCTCAGCCTGGAGGACGCTCATGCCACTCTTCAGAGGTAGGAGCACAGGGGAAGGTGAGGGGCAAAGAGCAACTGGGACAACGGGGAGGGATTAGCGGTGAGCAAATTGACTGAAATGGCTGCTCGTGGGAGCATCATCGCGGGCCAGCCACAGCCCTGGCAAAAGGGGAAAAAGGATTCCTTGTAAGGAAATAAAATTTCCATTACATGTCATGAAACAAATTATTGCTTTCACACAGGAGTCTTACTAACTGCAATGAATCTAGTATTTTGGGTGGGGTTTTTCATTTTTTTATTAAACATCAGGAGCTAACATTTATTTGGATGAAGAGTTTCAGTGAGCTAATGCCCTCAGTCCTGAGCAGTGGTGCGTATGTATAAAAGCAAGTACCTGTTATAGCTGTCTACATTCAAAATGCTTGAGCACAACAGTTAACGATGTTGAAGAATTTGAATGAACACATAGGTACTAAAGCAGCTCTGTTTCAGAGTCAGAAGTATGTAGGCTGTACTTAAAGAAACAGTAGTGGCAGAAGGGAGGTTTAGGCACTGTCCATTTACAT
>RSEF01000013.1:3266209-3279184 GCA_003993805.1 Himantopus leucocephalus | reverse complement strand
AAGCTGATCAAAGCCGGGAACTCCATCTGCACAACAACAACAAGGAAAAAAATGGGAAAAAGACCATGATTTACTTTTTTAAGATAAGAAGCATGTCTCTAAGAAATGACATGCTTTGATTGACAAAACCACGTGTATTTCACTTATTAAAGAAGCTATTACTGTCTTGGATTTTTAAAAGGCATTTGAGCTATGGTATAAGTGATGTTAGATTGTGCTGAACCAAAACTTTTATTTCAAGTACAAAACATGTTTTTGGAAGTGCTGGTGACAGGATTTTGATACAAACTTTTAAATGAGACTGGTCAAATACTGTGGGTTTTCTCTTTTCTTCCTCTTTCTAGGCCACACTCAGGTCATGAGATATGTACTGGGTGCCTTCTAATGACATGGTCGATTCTTGATGAGAGTTACATAGGCTTTGGGATGGATGCTGAAACTTCTGTTTGTGTAATGATTCCAAAACGTGCTCAAAGGGTTCATCTCTCCTTTGAGACAGTGACTAGTAGATATACATCACATCCCTCACATAGGAGGGAGGTATTCCCCCCACACACCTTCTTACCAAAGAGAACTTTTTCAGCTTCTAGGTGGAGAGGAATTTTAGCTCTTCTGTTACTACTGTAGCTTCTGAATTGTCCCATATTTCACTGATACTTGCATCAACAGAGATAGACAATGCTAATTTTTTCCAGGTGTAGTAATTTGATGGGTAATTACAGCTTTTAAAAGGAAATTTGCTGCAAGTTTTCCAAGTAGCATAGCTCAAAACTGTTCACTGTTCTCCATCTTTTCATCTCTCTTTGGAAAAACTATGGACTTCCCATCTGAATACTCAGAAAAACAGATGGATTGAACCATATTAAAAAATACTTCGGTAGCTGAGAGAATAAGAAATGGCATCTTAATTTTCAGAGTTATTTTTGGCTTCTTGTCACAGAAGGCCTCCTATTTTTTGTAATTTAAATGTGAATCAGCTGGAAAGCTTAGCATAGGTAATAGTTCACGTTACTGGTATAGTATCTAGGTTTATATACACTTAAAGGAATCTTATGTAGTTGAAAAGTCTTAATGGAAGTTCCAATTGTGTTCTTTCCTAACAGAGTCTGGCAGAACTAGAAGTACTATGTAACCATCTATATGAAGGAACTGATCTAGCACAGCGAATGCAAGCTGAGAAGGTACTCTTGGAGCTTATTGATAGCCCGGAATGTCTTAGCCAATGCCAACTTCTGTTAGAACAAGGAACGGTAAGTATCTGAAAGATGTGTTATCCGTAAATGTAATCACGCTGTTGGAAGCTCACATAGGTTTCTCAGTCATGGGCCATTACCACATCAGTACAATAAAGGCAAAATGCTTTTCCCTTTTTTTGCCAAGAAAGGTTGGATCAGATGATGCTTGAGGTTCCTTCCAACCTGGTATTCTGTGATTTTTTTCATACATATTCTGTTTCCTAAATGATTCTAGAAATTTTTTCATTTGGAAGTGGTCTTTGTAGGAGTGACAATACCTTACATTAGAGATGTCATGGACAAAAAAGGAAAGCGTCTTAGCTTTCAGTTGCAGTACTTTCAGAAGGGTTCTAATCAGGGCTTGTGTCCTCTGTGGAGCAGCGTGTGGACACAGTGTGGTATAACCTGGTGTTTGAACATCACCTTTTTCTTATTTCCAGTTATAAGCTACAATGGAAAAAAATGTATTAAAAAAATCCTTAAACTGCATTTCTGTTGTCTGTTAGTTTAAACCATTCTTTTAACATTACTCAGTTTAATTTTTGGTGTTTATTTTCATGATTAACTCTAGATAAAGTGATAGGGGAGTTGATTCTGATTTGAGAGGCTAAGCTGAGTCCAGTATAATTCTTGCTGTGTTTTTCAAATAATTCAAAAAGAGAGAGAAAGAAAAAGAGGAAACACGTTTAAAAATGTCTTTAATCCAGGGCTGGACTCATGGTAATCATCTCATGGTTCTAAACTAGCAAGTGATTTAAAAACGGGTTTCAAAACTAAAGAACTCCGCTGAATAGTGAAATTACTTTTAGATGAGTGGTTTCCATCAAAAGGGATGATATTTTTAGGTCTCCACTATTTTACTAGTGTTTTGTAATTTATGTTTTTGTGTAAAGAAACAAAGATATTACTAAAATACATCCTCTGTAAATTTTTGGTACACTTAACAAACGTAACCAAAATCTGATAACCAATCTGGTTTATTGATTATTTATCAGGTTTTAATTTATTGTTTCTGCCTTTAATTAGCCTATTTTTGAATAATAGCTTTCGATGTGTTTTTGTAGACGTCCTATGCTCAGCTTCTAGCAGCAACGTGCCTGTCTAAGCTTGTAAGCCGGGCATCTCCATTACCTATCGAACAAAGGATTGACATTCGTAAGTAACATTTGTGGTTAAAATTTCGTTATATTAGTTGGATCTAAAACTTCGTGTTAGCACAGTAACAACTCAGTGGATAGTTTGCTTTTTCTCTAGTTCTTCCCATTTACCAAGCCTGTTATTCATAAGGTAGTCATTGTGAGAGAGTGAACGTAAAGGTGATTGTGAGATCTTTCATCATTTCTCTGCAATTATCTCACAAATAACATTTCCTAGTTTCAAAATTAAAATAAATGTTAGCTCAGGTTACTTCACATTTAAAAAAAATACTCTTTTTTCAAGATAGATTATCTATCCCACAAGACACTACAGAGATGTACTTCATGTTTGTAAAGGATGAAAGTTGCAGATATTCTAGTACACCTGCCAGTCACTTATGTGTGGCATTGCTCATGATCAGCTCTTAACATTTGTAAAAGTCATGCCAGGTCAGGTTCTTACTTGCAGGATTAAGATCTGAAAAAAATTTCCTTACTTTTCAGCATCTATGTTAAAGTCATTGGTATATCCTAAAAGAGTAAGTGTGTTAGGTCTTTAACAGTGAAAAGCGTTACACAAGGAGTGTATCATTCGATTTGGATTTTTAGACAATCTGCACAGTTGTATCACTTTTGTGGATAGTAGTATTCTGAAATGCATGGCTGAGAATCTGCTTTATCTGATGAAAGACTTGAATGTTCTTTTAGGTAAAAAAAACTTTAATCAACTTTAATTTTATACATTTCAACAACTTTTGAAACAGGTTAATTTCCTTCTAGTTAGAGAGGAATTTCTGCAGCTGCAATCTGCATTACCCAAAGGGATGTTCTAGATTGAATTGAGAACATTCAGTAGGGACTCTTGTCTGGAAATACTTTTGTGTATTTTGAATTAGCTGTGAGAGCTGCTGCTACATAGTGAAATAATCATTGCCCAGTATATGAGACCGTAATGAAAAATTACTCTGTTTTACCTGCCAGTGTTCTCTGAATTTGCAAACTGTTGTCGTATGTGTCCTAGAATACTGATCATGTCTGTCATGTGCTTTGTGTTACTAAATGTTTAGCTGTATTTAATGATTCAATGGAACTTACAGTTATTGTACTAACTGAAGGAATACAGTTTTTTTAAAAATCCAAGCCATAAGTTTCTATTAGAACCATTTAATTCCATTTCTTTACAGAAGACTTGTGTTGCTGATATTAAAATGCTTCTTTACAGGAAATTACATTCTGAACTATGTAGCATCTCAACCCAAGCTGGCTCCTTTTGTCATCCAAGCCCTCGTTCAAGTCATTGCAAAAATTACAAAATTAGGATGGTTTGAGGTACTAAAAGATCAGCTCATCTTCAGAGACATTATTGCTGATGTAAAAAAATTTTTGCAGGTAGGAAACAATCGTTCACTTCTGCCATTTTTTTCTGTTTGGACCTCTTCATTTTTAGTGATTGGCATGTTATGTCGCTTAGTTGTTATACACTTGGGTGGAAAAAGCATGAAGAGCATTGCTTAAAACAGAAGACTGCCCTACAATGGAGAACCAGGGCGGGTTTGATACTTGTGTGAGTTTGTGGAGTTTGATGCCTTGCAGTATTCATATGCTGTTGTGGTTTTTTGTTGGTTTTCTTTTTCCAAAGCACTTTTTCATAGTGTGGCTGTAAAACATGAGCCCCTGTTGTCAAGCCATTCTATTTAATGCCTTAATTTTTTTGCAACTGATGTGGAGATGCATTTCTGATAGCGTTAGCTCCAGCTACCTAGTAAGGAAAAAATGGTACTGCACCATCTGAAGAGTGAGACTGTTAAATGTTTTAAAGCATTAATCTGATTGTGGTTCTTGTAATAATGACTGCTAAAATTGTGCCAAACTGTTCAGTTCTAGAACTAATTCCAATGTATTTTTTCAAGTGCCTGTCATAGAGAGTTGATCAAAAAGATACCTTATACACTATTTGTTGGAGTGTTCTCTGTTATGGTCTTATATTGTTGCTTTTCTGTGTAAGCAGTGGGACTTCACCTGCAGTTTAATTTTTAGCAGAATTCACGAGATATCCCTGTTTCTGAAGTTACTGAGGAAAACTTGTGTAAAGATAGAACTATGGAAAATTCTATATTATTATAGAAAAATGCAAGATACTGTATGTGTTATATCGTTGTGGTTCTTGGTTGCCCCATTCTTTTTTCACTTTATGACAAATTGATGATTCATATTTGTGTGCATGGGTACTTAAATATCTGCATATATGTATGTTTTCTCTCCGTACCATGTAAAGTGGAGTGGAAGAAAAAAAGAAAAGCCTTTCTGTCTCTTGTAGGATTATGGTGTACAATATAGGGAGACAGATAATAAATTTAGAGTGTTTTTATAACTTTACCTATTTTAGCATATGTATTTAAATCGTATCACAAAAATTATGCATTCTAGGTAGGGATATGGGGAAGTTTGGGAGGAAAGATCACTCACCTTCCCTCTCCAGTAATTGGATGAGGCAGGAATGTTCTTGTTTTACATGTCCTTCCATGTGATTTCTTGTTCCCCCACAGCATTGGTCACTGTTACAAAAGAAGGTGAGTTACAGGATAAAGAGGTGACCGTGGCACATAGTATTTGAAAACTGGAAATAATTTCTCCTAATGTCAGAGTGCAGTCATTCATTGTGGACTATTTACTGTGCAAATTTATATGTCAAATATAGAGTAAGTACTGTCAGACACAGTAGCTAAAGATCGAGGATATACAGCATCTTCTGTGAAATAAGTTTGGAGAAAGTGATGGGACGTCACAGCTTATTAGCCAGGCTTGGATATTTTATACATTTAATATGTATAAAAAGGTTTTTAAAAAGTTTTCTGGGTGATAGCTAATATGCTTAAAAACTTATTTCAGATTAATCTTTCTGAGAGTCTGTGTGAACGTAAAGCCTAGTACTTATTTAGAGAAAAAATAATCAGAAAACTTAAGCTGTTTGGAGATTTACTACCAAAATGATCCATTATGTGTGTATGTGTTGGTGATTCTGGCAACTCAGCAAGAAAATAGGAAGTTACGGTTTGTTATGTTTCTTTCCACTGAGTTTCTCATTTGTTTTTCAGTCTTACTTTGTTTGTAATACTGTTCAAGTTAATGTACTTTTTGAGTTACATTGGGAATGTCTAATAAAAGATAAGCTGCAATATCCTGTTTATTAAAAACAAACTCAAGTATACTTCTCCACCATTTTGCAGTTATTTTTATGAATGTACTGTAATTGGATTTTGCATTTATTATTAAAATGATTGCAGTGTGACTCTTCAGTGTGTAGTTCATTAAAAATAGAGATTTAAATACAAAATTTAGCTTCTTAAGAGATTTCTTTAGTTAAATTAAGAATTCCTGTAGAAAAGAAAATTAAGCCATAGATCTACTTGTGAATTAAATTTTATATAAAAATTGAAAAAATAATCCCTAAACAATACTAATATGTTAATAATTAGCATATGGTAGTTTCAGATACTTAGGCTTTAGTGTCCCAGATTGGAGTTCATCCAGAGTGAATGTGAGTGTGATTTAATTCAGAAAAAGGGATTAGCAGCTAGGTCTGCAATTCTGTTCCCAGCTCCTTCGTAATTCACCACACAGCTTTTCACAGCCGTTAAAAAGGGGAGGTTGCGTCTTCCTTTCTTGTAGGTTTGTGTGATCAAAGGAACATTCATACAGACTATTTTAAGAATTTGAAACATAAAAGAAAGTTGTGTTCGAATTACAGTATAAGATGTTTAATCTTACAGAATGCAGATAGAGCAACAATATAAACTTTGCCTGAGGGTTCTCTGAAATTCTCACTTTTGATTTGCTTTGGTGTGAGTGATAATACAAAATAGATGATAGTGAAAATTTAGACACCTTAGTAAGTAGCCAGATTCTTCATTAGTTGAACTTTAGGTGATCTTTGGAGTTGTGAAAATAATGAGTGTGGTTGTGACAAATATCAGGAGAATTTTGACAAGGATGGCAGTGCTTTTTGGAAACCGGGGGAGCTGAGGCTGCAAACTGCAGCTGTGAAGGTAGATGTAGAGATCTTCCCCTGCCTCAATGGCAAGGCCTAATTGCAGTTGATTTTAGTTGGTTTTAAAAAAGCAGGTTTAATTTTTCTTTAATTGCTTTGTAGTAGCTCAGTGAAGACAGCTAAATTTTAGTTATTACATGCAAAGTTCTGCGTTGTATGTGAATTTTGAAACATTCCAAGGAACTTAAATACTGTTGATCAGATTTTACCCTCAGATGCGAATATTTGACACCTAGTGCTTCACTTCTTAGACATGAGTACTCAGAGATGGAATATGTCATTCAGTTCAAACCAGTGCATTGTATACTACTGTGGAGGGAACAGAATTAGGTTTTTTTGATAGGCAGCATTCCAAAACTTTTTTTTTTTCTGAGTGCCCTGTCATCCATGCATGGCTTATATTTTTTAGTGGTTTGAATTTCATGTCACTTGCCCTTCCAGATCTAAAATACTGAACAGGCCTTTGAGAAATGTGTAATAGTGAATTTCTAGATTGCAGTTACCAAAGCTCTATTTTGAGATAGGTTTTTATTATCACACAATTCTTAAAATTTTTGATGAGGGTTTTTTTACAAGCTAATTATGGAGTGAAGGTCTAGTTCTATAAATGTTGATAGAAATTGGCATGAAAGCCTTTTAAATAACTTAACAATATCTCATCCTAAAAATTCCTCTTGATTCTAGAAATGTTGGAAAATATTAACTAAAAGCTGTGATGTTTGAGCAATTGTATCTGTTTTTTTCTGTAGGGCACTGTGGACCATTATATAATAGGAGTAATGATTCTCTCAGAACTGACTCAGGAAATGAATCTAGTAAGCATGTTTGGTTTTTCTTTCCTTCTGCAAGGGATGTATGTATTGCTGATAAAGGAGTGTGTTGAGTGTGTCTCAACAGTCCAAAAAAAAAAAAAANAAAAAAAAAAGAAGAAGAAAAATCTGAGAAAAGGGAGAAATAAACCCCCAAACCCCAAAGAAAAACCCCAAGTTGCGCATTGGAGGGGGTTTGGCTCTGCGGTTGGGGTCGGGGGGATGATGCCCGGTTCTGCCAGCGCTTTGCCTGGCACACCTTAACACACCTTCGTCTCCCCACCAAAATATATATAAAGAGATGAAAAATTCTTAGTGCAGGGGCTCTACCTGTACCAGGTACCTATATCTGCTATGGGTACATTTTTCTCATTGCGGTCACTAGAACTAGTAAAGCAATGTGGATGAGCAACTTTTTCAATTGTAGTTCTGGTAATGATTTACTTTTGCCTACATCTTAACCTGAGGAAGGGCCTGAGACCTTTCCATCCAGAAAGAGAGACAATCTTGAAGGAAAACAAAGGAGGCACTTTGGGAAGCTGTCAAGGTCTATATTTAGTGCTGGAGCATAGTTTTCATTTCTAGTGTCAAATAATTAATCTGCCAGATATACCTATACCTGCTTTAGTTTAAGCAAAGAAGGGAGCATTGTTTATTCTGTCCTAACTTTTCTTAGGTTGATTATTCAAGACCTTCAGCAAAACATCGTAAAATAGCTACCTCATTCCGTGACACCTTTCTGAAGGACATACTGATGCTTGCATGCTCTCTTTTGAAGGAGGTGAGGCTCTTTATAGTTGAACCTAAATTGTTAACATCATAATTGTCCCGGTTTGAGTCCTTAATATTTTCTGAGTTGATGAATTCTGTACTTAAGTGGATTACATGACACCCAGTTAAGCTCTAGTGACCAAAAAATGTTCAGACAAAAATTTCAATCTTACTCCCTCCCTTTCTCTCTTGCTAACTCTCTCAGTCTTTCTCTGTGTGCCATCTCTATCTCTTTATATCTTGCCGTAAAGGATGAACTATCTAAATTCTGAGCTGGTCATCTTTTTTGGTGTTTTTCTTAATCTAATTGTATCTTGGTTTTGCTGGGCCTACCATCTCAGTATGTGCTAAAAGAATTATTTATTAAACTAGCAGTGACCAAGAAGAAAGACAAATTCTGTATCTTGTGGTATGGCAGCCTAGTCAAATCTGGCCAAGGTGTTTTTCTCCTTCACTAGTTCCCTTATCCTCTCTGTAACATTTTGGGGTAATTCAGGCTGCAGCCTCTCAAGAGCCTTGACAGGAGGTGGTGAAGAGCAGCATGCTGTAAGCTGGGTCTCTCTTGAGCAGGTAGATGGTCCCGAGAGCTGAGATCAAAGCTGGAATTTGATTACTTCCCATTTTGTGCTGATCAAGGCCTTCCATGGCAGTGGAAGGGGCACCATGAGGTACCATTCTACTTCTCTTGAGCTCAAGCAACTCTTTGCTTCTGAGAGCAGCTTATTTTTTAAATGTTGCCTAATTTATATTCTTTGACTTATACGGCAGTGCTGGTTTATCGGATTTTTCTGAAAACCAAATGAATTAGGTGTTGAAATTTGGACACAGGTGTTCAAGTGAAGGATTTAGACACAGATGCCATCTCAGTGGGTCAGTAGACCATGGTAGTGATTACTTTTTGGCTAAAGGTACAATTCTCAGGGTTGAAGTATGTGATTGAGGTACTACTGTAAGACACAACATAAACTTAAATTTCTTCCATGGTATGTTTTTAGGCTAACTAGCGTGTTTTACCTCACATTGGCAAGAAGTTTAAGGGACATGTGGTCAGCTACCAGTGCTCAGGTGACAGGCAGTGTATCTTTTTAATATATAGAGCAACAAAATAATGTGTAAGCCCTCACCTCTGAAGAGGGGATGCCCTGCTAATGTACACAGGATATTTTAAAACAGTGTTAGAATTGCATATTAATGGAGAAATCACATACAATTTAAGAGAAGAATTGGATATTTTTGGAAGAAGCTTCTTAGGTATAGTAAACCTCATTACACATCAAAACAACAAATGTGTTTGTGAGAACCTGTATCCTGCGGCAGCCACTTCCTAGCTTTCTTCAAGTTCAGCTGGTCTACAGGTACTTTTTTAGTCTTTCATATGTTGAAAGGTTGGTCTGAGTGACATCACACGGATTTCCAGACAGAAATATAAGAAAATTATAATTGGTATCTTTATAATGCCAACTTTAGTATAGGAAGCTGGTTTTAGAAATATTTCAGTGTCTATAATACACTGAAAAATACACTTAACTAACAAGTATGGACTCACTAAAACAATTCAAAAGTTTAAAAGTTACAGAGAGGATTGGTGGCAAAAAAGGTTATGATTATACAAGACGTACAGAAATTCAGTGTTGATTTCAAAGGCAAATTCATAATTCAGTGTCAATTCTAATGTGGTGCAACAGTTATTACCAAGTTAATGAGGCATCTGATGACACACAGTTGATTTTAGTTCCTGTCATCTGAATTTAAAAACTTTTTGTTAATGAATTTGAGAGATGTGACTTTGAATGTAGATAAGGAGCAGATGAACTAGATAAAGTTGTTGCATTTGCATTTATTTTATTGTTTTTCTAGACAAAATTATGTCAGTTTTTGGTGTTTACAAACTGCATCAGTGACTAATGATTTTGAGGTTTGTTTTCAGTGCCTTTAGATTGTATGTGTAATCTTGAGGCAGTAATTTCTTTAAGATAAAATGTTACTTAAATTATAATTACCGAAGGGGATTGATAAAAACGTGTTCTTAGTCAATTATGTTGAGTATAGACTTCCAGATCCCAACAGCTTTTTTGCTTACAAAGTACCTCTTTATTCTGACACTACAGGGGTTATAAAGCAGTAGAGACACTGACAGCTGTATTTGTACAGGTGGTATAAATAGCTACCTTCAGATTACAGCCTCTTCATGTCATTGTTTTTTAATGCCAGGTTTTTCTAGACATACCAAAGGAACAGTCTTTGAGTATGCATACTGTGAAACTCCTACTGTTTAGCAGCCTGGACATCAAACTGAAAAATAGCCAATTGTTGAGATAATTTTTAACCATTTGGTGTATATAACATATATTCCACGCTGGTCTGGAGCAACTGAAAGAGAAAAACGTGAAACCTTAAAGTTTAATTTTTGCAGTGAACGTTAGCACTGTTTTAACAGACAGTATCAGTGACATGCTGAGTTTTACCTACAAGTATTTTATGCAAAAGGATTATTTCACCAGGCTTGTAAAAATTATTTATAAGTCTGGGAGCTTTAGCTTGACACGGAAGATGTCTCTGAGGTGGTAATAATGATTTTCCCCTTGCCTTTAAGGAAGGACTATACCTTTTACCGTTGAAGGATTTTTTTTTTCTCTTAGTATGCATTCTCTTGCTCTGAACTTTGCAGTTTTATATCCAAACATTTTCCTTTTCAAAGTTGTTTTTAAAGCACGTTCTGTGCAGGTGACCTAACAGGATTTCTTTTCTCCTTAGCTCTTGGCAAAACCTTTAACCCTTCAGGACCAACAGCAACAAAGTCTAGCAATGCATCTTTTGAAGCTTGTACTAAACTGTCTTAATTTTGATTTCATTGGAAATTCAGCTGATGAATCTGCAGATGACCTATGCACTGTGCAGATTCCAACAAACTGGAGAACAAGTAAGAATGGATCATAACTGTTGGTAGTCTGAAGTCTATAGCCAGTGGATCGTGTAACTACTTTCGTCACAATGCTTGCAAATATAAAATAATTTTTAATGTTGAGTAGAGTTTTTTGCTGGTGAGTTATTGGTAAACCTCTTCTGCTACTTCTATCATACTTCTGCTATTTTTATTTTTACAGGCAGAAATAATAAATGTAGTCTATAACAAAGGTATTCACAGTAAATCAAATTATTCTAATTAGACACTGAATACTGTTCTCATCCCTGACATAAGAATAGCTTGAAGAGGTACAGCATTTGTAGCATGTCTGTTCTCTCTCTTGTCTCCTTCCTGATGAGAAAACTGTGTGAATTTTTTTTTTAGTGTGCTTGTTTGCTCTCGTGTGTGAGCTGGTTAATGAAGGCAGCAGAAGAGGGTTGCATTTTGGTTCTTAGACTCTAGAGGTTTGACTTCCTGGGCTTATACAGTGCAGATGGCAGTCTAGTATAAATATGTCCAAGCTAGTTTTAATGAAATTACCCTGGGTAATGGACACAGTTTAGCAGTCGCGGCATGGAGCTCCTTGTAGGCTAATTTATCCTGCTTCTTGGCTAAATAATGAGCCTGATGGGAAGTCTGTTACGTCTAGCTAAAGCAACTACACAGTTTCCCATACCCAAGGTGGGAAGTTTAAATCTGGCTTACCTGTATAGCATAACACCCTGTAGTGTTCGATATTCCTCCTTATTTCAAAGATACTGTTCTTCACCAGTCTCCATGCGTAACTCCATTCCTTCGCCATTAACGTGCAGTAGCCTCTAATTGCAGTGTGAGGGATGACGAGCAATAATATATCACAAGTAGGGGAGTATTGATAAAAGGGTGAGTTTGGGAAAGTGACAGTAATTTCCCAAGAACCCCTAGGAAGGAGAAGGGGATAGGTTTTCCCAAAATTTTAGTTTAGATAGTTTAAATTGTCCATTGAATGATCTTCCGTTAGCTGTTAAATGCGAAGAGTGCCTAAGAAAATAAACCTTTGTTATGTGATGCTTTATTTTACACAAGTCTTCATATAAAATAATGCTTATAAATGGAACAATTTTGAAATGTTACTTAATTTGTGGGATTACTTAATTATGAATTATTGGTGAACTTTTTCTACCCTCTTGTTACCCCTTAATAAGATAGGGTAATGTTATAGTTCATTTGATGTGATTCGACAGTGAGTAGGTAACTCGATGCTTAAAAGTATTATTTTCCGATTATCAGTCTGTAAATGTCAGGATAGTCTGTGGAACTTTTGTTAAAAACTTGCCTTTGTTTAAATACAGACTAAACTAATCCTTTGTATGTGGAACCTGTCTTGGCTTAGTGTACTGCTGTAGTCAGCGGAAGAAATCAGTTTACCTATGTATGTTACAGAACAGGTTTCTGTAAGCAACTGACAAAGTATTGCATCATCTGTAGTTTAGGGGAAGTATTCTTTAGGAGCTATAAGATAGATTAAATGTGATAAAAGGAGAATAATGCTTTAATAGTGTACAATGAACTAATTAATGCACCTATTCATAGTTTATTCTCAACTACGGTGATACCGCATTCTTACTGTTTTTGTTAAAAAGAAGGTGATTATATTAAAATAAAGATACTTAATTACTGCTTGTAGAGAGTGATAAAACCAATTTATCTTTTTCCGTAGTATTCCTGGAGCCAGAGACCTTGGACCTGTTTTTTGATTTATATCATTCCCTTCCACCAATGCTGTCTCAGTTAGTAAGTGACACATAGTGATTTACGCTCAAGTAATTACGGAAAATCTTCTTTTTACATCTAGACTTTGTCCGAAAGACCCTGGTTTATTCTGTGCATTAGCGTGTTATGAGTCCCCTGGCTCAGTGCCCAGTCACGATGTCTTTTCATTGAACTTCAGCCCCAGTTTTCATTTCTGAATCTGAAAGCATTCAAATCCTTCCTCCCCCACTTCAGCACTGCTTAGCTACAGAAAAAGCATCCACCCAGTTATTTTGATGAATCATAGAATCGTTATGGCTGGAAAAGACCTTTAAGATCA
>RSEF01000013.1:3240885-3266199 GCA_003993805.1 Himantopus leucocephalus | reverse complement strand
AAAAAAAAAAAAAAAAAAAAAAAAGGAATGGAGATGTGCAAATGTGCCAATAGCAGAGGGCTGCCAGCCTAGCCTGGTTACGGCTGGGTGAATAGTGAAGACTGACACCTGGCTGGAGTGCTGGGAGGCAGGCCCGCAGTGGGGACAGATGGGGCTGTCGGACCGCACGGGGCTGGCACGGCTGCCCAACATGCCTGTGCTGACAGGTGAAAGCTGTCAGCAATCTCCTTGTGGTTTTGATGAGTATGGAATTAATGAAAGGCTGTAATAGCCAAATGTTTCCTCGTTACTGCTCGCACCAGCAAGTAATGGTGTGTGTGTGCACAAAGGTAGATGTGAGAAAGGTGCAACAATTAACTTGTTGCAAGGAAATGGGGGGAAGCTTGAGGACAAGGTGTAGGGAATGAAATGCAGGTGTTGTCCACGCTGCTGCCAAAAAGTTTGAACCACTCTGTGGCCTGGATGATCAAGACCTCTATGCAAAAAGCCACAGAGTCAGCAAGACTGTTGAATGAGCGTACCTGCTGGTGTGTAATCAACGGCAGTAGAAGGGGCTGGGACCATGGCAGTAGTGGGTGGCAGTTGAATGGCTTTTCATACGCCAGAGATCTACAGAGTAGATAATAATAAAAAAGATATACTTTCTAGTTTGCCTTGAAGTTGTTGGATCCTGCCTGTCTTGCCGCAGTGTGCTAGGGACTTGCCAAAGCATCTGATCTGGTCAGTAAGTGCAGGGAGGAGACAGGAAAACCTAAAGCTCTGGTTTATCAGTAGAAATTGCAGTTTGATTTGTAGTTGCTGCTGTGCTCAGTTCTACTCTGTGGTGCTGGAAGTGCCAGATTTCAGATGCCACCTCTGCTTTATAAAGATGTACGATGTCAATAGTTTGGCCTAGACAATTAAATTTGTTTCTGTAAGTCTCCTTTGGATGCATTTCCTTCACTTCATAAGTGAAAATGAAAAGCTGTTTGGTGGTAAGTATTCTTCAGTCCAGAAGCAGTTGGTGGCAGCCGGATGAGGTCATGCCAGCAGAGAGGTTTTAAAGACAGCTAACTTTTTGCCCAGCTTTTCTGTGTATGTTTAAAGGGCTGCTGATACTAGCAAATATATTAGTTAAGCTTTAAAGCGTTAATGTATGCCTTCCCAAACCTCAGTTATTGCTCCTGCTTCTCCCTTGCCAGCATAACCTGACCTGGAGACATCAGCATTGTGCTACTTTAAGTCTCTTCCAGTGGTAGACAGTAAAGTACTTCCGTGGTAGATACAATTATATCGCTGTAGCCATGTTCTGTAAGGATGTCCGTCCTCACGCAATAGAGTATTGAGGTCAACTGCTCTAAGTCACACTTACACTGGGATAGCTGCACTCACTGCTGATTTAACTATGTTAGCTTTAAAACAGAAAGATTACATTCCTTCTGTAATCATGCTTTTTGACATAGACCAGGCCTGAATAGTCTGTCTTTTGGGATGGAAAATAGAATCGGTATAATGATAAGCAGTTTTTAGAGGGCAAATCCAGTTTGTTCAAACACTAATATGAAATGTGAGATACGCTTTCTCAAATATACTTTTCAGATTTGCATAGTACATCTTGGACTATTTCTTCTTGCTTCCCCTTCTGCTTTTTAATCTCTGTGATATCCTCATCTCTCTTTCCCTGTCTTTGCTTCACACCTGGACAAAGTAGCAATTTCCAGTCCACTGGGGTGTACATATCAGGGATGCATCTGAGAAGAAAAATAATTTTCTTGTCCCTGTGTGGTCCCTATCCTTATCAGTGCGTCCCTACTATGGTGTAGCACATAAAGCAGCTCATGCTCACCATCAGAGTGATGCGATGAGGAGAGTGATAATAGGCATCAGAAGTGATGAGTATCAAAATATATCCAAAAGCTAGAAAGCAATACAGGTTTCCTTTAGCAAGTACAGTAAGACCTTGGATCCTGTGCCAAATCAGCAATTCTTGGTGACAATAGGAACTGCCCCCAAAATACTAATTTTTGTTTCTGTGGCTTAAGCCACTGAGTGTTGGTTTAAGATTTCATCTCAACTTCAAAACAGAGCTTAGCTGAAGATGCAGAATTGAACCAATTAGTTTAAATTACAAATTTCATGTGGTTTTGATTAAAAAAAATGTGCTGATCTCCTGCGATCTGTTGAAACTTGAGAGTTTACATGCTTAGGGAATCTTAGGGAAGGTTGGCTGAATAAGCAGGTAAACACAAGTTGCTGCTATAGAAGTATAGTGGATTTTTTGTTTCACCAATACAACTGAAAGCAGATTTCAGAAAATGCACTAATAACTTATTTTCTGATGGGGCAGAAGCAGGACTGGGATGCTATCTGTGTCAAATGACCAAGTATTCCGCACATTTGATAAATAACAGAAATCTGCACTTAACCAGCGTGTTGTGAAACAGACTTCCTCCAGAGCGTTCAGCGGTAGCGCAGAGGCCAGCTGAGCTCGCAGGCGGAAGGCATGCACAGGGGCTGTATTCATGAGCCTCTGGCTAGTGACTTAGTGTCCGGGCAGCCCGTGACACACAGTGTTTTGGTGGGTATCAATTTTATCCTGGCAGCGCTGTACCTTTCCAGCAGTACTTCAGCGATTCTGCTCCAAACCTCTTGAAGGTAGTCTTTCGTCTAATTTTTTTTCCACCCTTCCCTGCCCTGCCCCAGTAGTTTAGTGGACAGAGCAGCATCGCCCTTACTGTATCTTTTTCTGTAGTAGTTACACATAAAAAATTGTATTATGTCTTAGGGTTAGAAAAGATGTCTTAGCTCAATGAATGCAGCCTCACATCACTCACTTATGTCTCTTGCAGTAATGGTATCATACTCTTTTTCATTAACTTATGAAAAATAAATGATTGCTGAATTTTTATGTAGAGCCAGTACTTGTCTACATGGCTGCTGTGTTATTGCCTCTGTAGCAGTGGTGCCTGCTGGCTGGTTTAGCCCTTACCCTGCGAGGTCAGAAGTGCTCTGAGCTGGAGCTGTAAATCCCACCAGAGCAGAGTAAAGAGGACCATGGTGGTTTTCTACGCAAGGAAGCTGATGGCAGTGAGGAACTTCTCAAACTCTTGGACTAAAGTCACCTCCTGTGGATGGTCCTTTCTGCATGGCCCTTGCAGCTTGGCATGGAGGAATATCGATGGATAGGCTGGAAATGAATTGAATGGCTTTCCTTTGCTTTATACCTGTGTCCAGGATGGTGGGAACACACCACTTTTCTTACTATGAGGGAAAATTTAAATGTGTCTTGCAAGATGACCAGTTTAAAAGCTACTTAGAGGCAGCAGAGTGGAGCTTTTATTCCTGTATCAGAATCAAACCTGCCAACTCTGCATTTTGCCTATTAGACTGGTTTTGGATGCTCAGCTTGGTGTGAATAGATGATGCAACTTGGCAGGTGGGAAAATGATATTGAATTTCTGTTCTGGTAGTGTTACAGGTGTTATATCAGGTGGCCAAACTGTTTGCAGTCTCTTTACGAAAGTTATGTAAAATTTAGTAAAATATGCAACTTTTTATGGGCACTCCCTTTCAAACATTTAGAGTTCTCTTATTGTTTTGTAAATAAAGTGAAGAAAAAAAAAAAGTTTTTCTAAGAGACAGGTTATCTGTTTTTTTAGCATTTGTTTTTTAAAAAGCTCACACTTAAGACAAAATATATGGCCACAGTGGATCAGATTTTTCCAAAGAAAAAATGCTAACGTGTTTACTTGCATCACTAGTCATATCAAGTATATTTTTTCTAATTATTTGCACATGTAATTGCCATGAACAAATAGCAGAACTGCTTATGTTGGCACAGGAGTGGCAGAGATGCTTGAACCTTTGCATGAATGTTCGGGTATGTTCTGAAATGGTTTTCCTGACTTTGTAAGTTCATTTTGGCTATGCAGGGGAATATATAAAACCGGACTTTTATTATTACAACCCTTTATTCACAGCTCCACCAAAACTTTGGAATAGTTTCTCAGAAGTAACTTATAAGAGAGCCATAGTAATTGAGGTCAGATGAGCCATTTGTTTGATGAAGAGCAGGCTAGGAACCGCATTAAGTGGTCAGCATCCATCTGGAGATGAGGTTTTAGTGCAAGCCTTTGTTGTTGAATAATTAACTGTGCACTTGCCTCTGATTGTCACTGTTTTGGAGAAGTGGCTCCTGCCTTCTGAATGGACTTCAGTTTTTCCTTCTAAAAGAAAGGTTCTGATGAGCTACTTTTATGTTTCGTGAAGCCTTTTTTTCCCCAAAGTCTTTGGCAGCTAGCTGACTTGGGGGGAGGGATAAGTTTGGATTAAAAACTCTGTGAACGCACATTGCAGAAGGAGTTCTGCCTTCCTGGGAGCTGGTGCCATCAATGAACCAATTGGTGCAGCTGTCAGGGGATAAAAACTGCCTGATTTTTCATCATCATCTTGTTCTTCTATAAGGGAAACAGGTTGATGGTTTGTAGGTAAGGCAGGATTCATTCCTTCCTTTGCATGCACCCGCGCCACTCTGGGGACACAAGGACACACATCTGCCCATGTCGCAGGGTTACTTATACATGCGCTCCTGAATGCAGCCTGTTGGAAGCCTTCGTGCAACTAAAGTTTATTTTTTCCTTTTAGCTTGACTTTTTCAGATGCCGAACATGAGACTTTTAGAATTAACTGCCTTACCATTCTTTATGTATTGTGACTTGGGGTCTCAAACAAAATCCGTTGCTCATGCCCGTTGGGAAATGCCGGCTATGGTGGGGGGTGGGTGTGTGCATGCAAAGTCAGGCAAAATTTGTAAGTTTTTGCTTCTTCATTGTTGCTGTGGGAATTGCAAGAGGAGAAACAAGAGACATTATGTTGTATTGCAGCAGACTGCATTGCTAGAAATCTTTCATTTGCTAGTAATCATGGGGTTATTTAACCAGTCTGATTAAACAAATATAGTTGTATGTTGTACGTCTTGTGTACAAGCATGCTTTGTATCCTGTTAGCTTGGCATTCACTGCCTGTTATCTCAGCCTGGTTTCTAGATTTTCGTAGATTTTCTCAGTAATAAGACGCCAAGCTTTCAGGTTATGTAATATTCTTAATTTTCCACCATTAATTTTTGCTGAATTTTTTGATACTTGGTAAACAGACAATTTGACAGTTTTACCTGTAAGGAAGTCTCGAGCTCAGAAAATTATGATCTCAAAAATTACCTCCTGAATTAAAACGCTGGACAACTGTTAATGTGAAATTAAGGAAAGAAACAAGCCAGTTAAGTGTGTGCAGTAATAATTGAGGTAAGTTATGCCACGAGATGACATGCCACAGAACAGTCCCTCTTTGTGACAGTCATAGAATATGAGTAAATAAAGTGAGATTCAGGAGAGATCTGTGCACTTTCTCAGAGTGACAGATTAAACTGTGCTAGAAAATCCCAAAAGGTAATTTTTACATCTGTTATTTATTCATGTAGTAACAATGACAGGTGAATTTAAAAGAGCAAAAGCAAATTCATTCCTTCTTTTCCAGTCCAACCTACCTTTCCTTATGCTTGTTCATGCGGTTGTAGTAACTAAGGGTCTGTGAAGGGCTGTGAATAATCAGCTCTGGTATCTGGGGGTGTCATCTTTGCCCTTTCATTTCTGAGACAAATCATACTTTAAGTGAGAGAGTAAGATTAATGTTGTCATAATTTGTGTTGATAGTTGTGGCTGAGGCATATAGTAACAGAAAAACTCTACAGCTGAACCTGCCAGAGGGGGCTGCTCGTTGCAGACACATCAGGGTCTTATTCGGCAAGGTGATGGGGAAGGTACTTTGCCGAGCTACAGATCCAGAGTCTGGTGTAAGGATCCCTGTCAGCTTCACTTGCAAAAATTGCAAGAAGCTGGAACCTGCAGAAAGCAACTGGGTAAAGGTTATGTATTTGATTATTTCGTAGCACAGCTAAGTTAAACAGCCTTCCAGCTGTTTGTTCAATATTAATGATTCACTTCATCTACACAGGCATGGCACTGCTTCAGAGTAATTTAATTTTTTTGATTTAAGGAATGCTTTCTCTTTTATTAAAAATCCAGGGTATATTTGGATTGTTCTATCAGTGTCCTCTTAGGTAGTTAACACATTTCTCTCTGTGTGGGGAAACCTCAGATGAGCGATAAGGCATCACGCACCAGAAGTTCTCCTACTGGTGCTCTGTACAAACACCACCGGCCACTCATCTGGTGATGGCAACTCTGCTGTTTCCTATGACATCTGCGAGGGTAGAGGATCATCTTCAATTCTTGAAGCCCCAAACCCCAGGCAGTTATGCCCAGTGCTGGCCTTTACAAGACAGTCCGTGAAGCCTCTCACAGGGTTTAATATTTTTTCTTTGCTGTGGCTGCTGAGCCAGGAGGAAGAGACAGTTACTTTCTCCTCTTTGAAACTCCATTGCATGTTGGGTCTGCTGCATAATAAACCATACTGCCTTTCCTACGAGCAGTACAGGACTAGAATATTTGTGTTTGAAATATGGATTCTGCTGCCTGTAGTGTGGTAGCTTTTTGAATTTTTAGAAGCTGTCGGTGTGGGAAGCCTATAGGATTTTTAATAGTTTCCACAGTATACAGAAAGATATTTTGATCTTTGTGACTTGTTTGGGGCCATACAAATGAGTTATTGCCTGTGAACTCTCATTAACTTTCCTAACAGAATTGCATTTTTTACCTTTCGCTGCCAAATGAAATTCTTTGCCTCTCCTTAAAGGAGCAGCTTAAACCAGCCGAATCTCTTTTGGAAACCAGCTCAATCTTCCTAACGTGAGAGCATCAAATACATACAGTAAGACTCTGCAGTTTTCGTTGTCCTTCTGTTAACCCAGGTTTAATACTGATGCTGATGTAACTATTGATTTCCGGTACTGCCTGGCTAAGCTAGAGGAGGTGGGGGGAGCAGGCCAACAAAGAGGGGGAAAGAAAATCATCCTGCCGGTCAAATTGAAGATTGTAGTGCACATATGAATATGAAGAGTGTGAAATGAATGACACATCAGGCTGCCAGCCTAATTTCACTGAACAGACCCAATCTCTTGCAAACAGTCTCTGCATACATCTAGTGTTACTTCTTCTTTTCATTAGTCGCTGTAGGGCACTAGACAAGAGGGCGGTTTCTATCCCTTGGATGTTCTTTGAGGCAGAAATAATTAAAATCTGTTTCTGATCTCTGGAGGCCTTCAAGCGAAGAACACAACTCTTTCACCTTTTCATGCAACTTAAAAGCAGGCAAGCTTAAAACCGGAGGCTTGTGTGAACATCATCATGTCTAGGAAGACAATTTTGATTGTCAAAAACGGGTAGTGATGACCAGAAGTATTTTGGTCAACAAGAGAATAGCCTGCCTATGTGCCACATGCTGCAACCAGGTAAGACCAGGAGCTGTCTGTGTCTGGGGGTACTGCCATAGCAAAGAACCGATGAAATGATCTATAACCATTTCCACTGGTTGAGGAAATCAATAAAACCATGTTCCCTGTCAATGTGATACAATGAAAATAATCCCTGCTGGCAGCAAATTCGGAGATCAGTATGACTGTGCTGCTTAGATACAGGAAGGTATTCACAAAGGCTAATTTCAGCCTAGTGAGGCTTATCTCTCCAGGGGCCTCTGTAAAGAGAGCGGAGGATGAGCAGCCCCTCTGGAGGGGGTCTGAAATCAGGAGTCCAATTTGGCTGGTGTGAATCACCCTCCAGAGCCAGGCTCTGACCATCGGCTGCAGAGAGGAGTCTGTAGAGAGCCTCCTTGTTAGGCTAAAGATAACCTGTGTGAATACCCTTCTGTCTCTAAAAAAAGAAAAAAAAGTCCACCGTGCCTGGATCTGTATCTGTTCCATATGTAAAATGGAGCTATTCAAACACATTTATCCTGCTATTGTGTTATCTTCAGAACAGCTGGTCCACAGAGGGATAACCACCTGCCTCTCATGTCTGCTTCTCTAGTCTGACCTTCAGCCCAAGTGATAGAGATGTGTGCCGTGGTGTGCAGATCCTCCTTGGGTCACACACAATGGGATCTTTTCCTCTTTTAGAAAAAGAGGAAATTTTATGCAATACACTGTGATCACTCACTCTTTTTTTTTTTTTTTAACTATGTCAAGCACTCTGAAGTAGAAGGACAGAATTAATATTGTTTTTGCAATGCTATTTCCCTCCCTTGTGAGCCTGTATTATAACACAGCGTTCAGTTACATGATTACACAGTATTTTTTCCACAGGGTGCCATTCAGTGAATGGCAGCTTGAGCTTGTTCAATATTTCTCTTTGTGCTCATCTCTCAACATGTGTGCCCCCCAAGCCAGTTTCTGCACATCCTCTGCTCTCGGCTGTGTGCTGTTGTAGCCGCCTCGGAGGCCTCCCCGTGTCCGCGTGAGACAGGCTCTCACTCGGGAGCTGCGTGCGAGGTATTTAGCAGTCAGAAAAATAGTAGATGATGTCATGAATTGGTGAGTGTGCTATATCATCAATAACACTGCATATATACTTGGGAGCAGAAAAAGAGTTCAGCTGGCAGTAACATATGTTTTTGCGGTAACTTAATTTCATTGTAAAATTCACTGTATATTTAGACATTAATTGAAAATGTTATTCAAAGTCTAGTATTGAGTATGTCATTTGAGACTTTAAATGTTATTCAAAGTCTAGTATTGAGTATGTCATTTGAATTTCAGACATGATTAACTCAGACAGCTACCTCTGGCCTTTTATTGCTTACCCATGGGAAATACAAATTCTGTATGTCCTATGCAAAGTCAATGCTTGACTCTGCCACTCTCCTTTGCTTAGGGCAAACCCCTTTCTGTGGCTCCTAATAAGAGGAGGCACAAACAGCCATCAGACATCGCTCTCTGCTAGCTCACCCCACCAGCTGTAATGTCATTAAATTCCTAGAGCTGTTTTGATTCCCAAAGTCCAGCCAAGATTCCAGCTCTGCCATTTCAGATTCTAACATCAATGGCAGCATTAGAACCCTGAAGGGGTTTGACAGCATGAAAGGATGACCTCTTTTGTATAGCAAAGTGAATGTTTGTGGGTTGGTTTGTTGTTGTTGTTCTGGGGTTTTTTGTTTAGCAACTTCTTGCTTCACCAAATCCAATAGCCAAAAAAGAGGAAAGTTGAACTAACAGTCCATCACTTGCAACCCCTGTATAGGATGCCTTTTGCTTCTACTTATCCAAACTGCCACTCTGAATTCAAGTTCCTCTTGTCTCCCTTGGAGGTGTTAATGAAGATGTGTACCTCTGCGCTCCCATTTAAGTCCTCTCAGTTCTGCTTCTTAAAAATCTTCAAAATAGGGAAGAATTTTGCAAATTCCATTATAATGTGAATATATGCTGCATGGAGAATGTGGGCTCTTTGGTGGTTTGCAGTTACTGTATGTGCTTGTGCGTGTCCAGTGGAATTGCTCAGCTGGACCCTTGGCAGGAAAGTTGCCCATTTGCCTTGTCATGGCCCCTGCTCTTGGTGTGGGTCCCATTGCTAACCCTATTGCTTTGATTGCCTGTGTTTGCTTCTAAACGCTAACAAACCTGCACCACTACATTTTCCCTATCAGTAAGGCAGGACTTGTTTCTTTACTTTTAGAAAAGGGTTAATTGATTATATTGGCAAATCTTCTTCCAGAGGGAGAGGAAGGACAGTTAACCTTGTTTGCACAGCCTGTGTTAGGGAGACGTGTCCTGAGTGTAGTTCCCTGAGGATGTGCCCCTGCAAAACTCAGCAGCTCTTGGCACAGAATGCTCTGCTTTCAAGCTCTGCCTTCATCGTGGTATCAGGATAATTTCAACAGGGCATCTCCTTCAATGATAAAGAAGAATAGAGAAGGCAGGAAGATTTTTGACACGGGCAATTTTTCTGTCATGTTATTTTCCAGCTTTAAGCCCAAGAAGAAAACTAAATGGGCAATTTCATGATGATTTGTGGAGTTGAAAGTTGCACCTCCATAGTCTCTGCCCTGGGGGATATTTCTAGGGTAGCAAAGGTAGAGCAGTGTCAGCACTTGCTGTCTGCAATACCCCACCGGAATGTAGAAATTAATCTCTTGTATGTATTGGCACTAAATGTGAGCCTTAGCACTCGGGGGGACCAGCAGCCTTCCCTCGTGGTATGTCAAGAGGGGCAGAAGGGAGAATCTTCAGAAACTTCTTCGGCAGGAATCACTTGCACTAGCTGGGAATAAAATACAGATGGAAGAAATGGAGAGGACGTCTCTGACTTCTGAGGGCCCAATAGAGAATTGTTGTCTTGGAGGAGGGCCCCAAGTCAGCGGGGTTTCTCATCCTATGAGACAGAAAGAAATATAGTCTAGAACATAATGGTGCATGGGATGAGGTCTGCCTGCAATGAATTGTAGTGAATCCCTGCTTCGTACGGACCCACACATCTCTTACTCTCTGTGGATGTCCTAGATTGGTAGGATGCATACTTGCAGCTAACCTAACCACTGCAGATATTGCATCTGTCCAAAGCATGTTTGGAGCACATTAACTCTGCTCGCTACTGGAAGGAGTGGAGGGAACTATGTTTTTTGCAAGCTGGGGATGGTATATCCCAGACCTTGCCTTTTCCAGGATGTCAAATGTTGTGAGAGGGCAAAGCAATGTGTTAACTGAGTCTGGGTGGCTTTGTGTGCATGGACTCATGGTGACTTTTGAGACCTGCTGGGTTTGAATGGCAGCTTGATTGACAGGTTTGAGACTGGTGGTGGTGGAGGAGAGGTGACAAGCGAGTGCCTCCATAGAGACTGTTCTGTAGCCTCAGGCAGGGAACCTGGGAATAGCATCATCTCCTGCCAGCAGGGCACACGCTGCAACCCGTGGCATATAAAGTGGGAAAAATGCTGCCCTTGGCAGGACTTGTGGAAGAAGTGTGCAAAGCTTGGCTCAGCTCTCCCCCGTGGAGGCTGGCAGAGCTGCCAGCCTGTGCCTGGGGGAGGCTGGAGGGGCAGGGGAAAGAAACCCTTAAAAGGGTCCTGAAATGACAGCAGGTGAGTCCCCTCCCATCTCCTGCAGCACCGCGTGAGCCTCTGCTGCTTCTGGGAGGAATTTCCTTGGCAAGACTTGTATTCAGTAACCACAGAGACTATTAAAGATCTGTCTATGCTTTTTTTAAAAAAATATCTTATTCAAAATGTTTTCCTCAGAATCTGTTTTCAGTTTTCAAGTGTGATGGGGGGGGACGACAAAAGCTCCAGAAACATTTTGGCATCAGAATCTTGAGTTAAAGGGCTCCCTTCTCTGCATAGTAATGACTAACTGGTTGAAAACAATTGCTGCTTTTTTTAGAGTGCTGATGTTGGTAAACTTAGGCTTTTTTGATTGTAACATTTCACTGAACTGTGTAAATTTCACTTGTGAAAAGAGGAAAAATAAAAATCAGTTTAAAATTCATTTCTCCCTTAAAAATGAATTAAGGCTGTCACCTTGCATTACTCCACCCAATAAAAAATTAACATAATCTTTAGCAACTTCTCAACACATGAGAAAATATTGTTACTCATCAGTAAAACAAGAGAGGTTTTTTCTTTAGATATTGAATGTCCTCTTTAAATGCAAAAGTAATAATTTAGGGTCATCTGAACCCTATAACACAGTTAATTAAAAAACCCACTTTCATGTGTAACATTTTTTCTAAATGTTACTTGTAATATAATCTTATACAGTCAGATTATATAGATTTAATAAAAGGCTTATTCTGCCTCCGGAAGAAAAACATTTCCAGGTTGAGACAGAACAGAGAAATAGTTGAGAGGAAAGTATTTCATGCTGAGTTTGTTATAAAGAAAAAGGCAGAATGTGGATCCTGTGTCCTGCCCCTCAAATGCTCAGGCTAGTACAGCATTTATTTACATGTCAGGATATTTAATGCGCATGTGACATGATGTTTATCTGAATTAGGAACTGCTCCTTTGCCTGGTGGTGCTTATTTCTTTTTTTATTGTCCTATAAAATTTATTTATTAAAAAGAAATCCTATTCTTCTGATACAGTTGGAAAAATCTAAGTATAACTTCCGAGGGTGACGCCTTTCCCTCTACATTTTACTTTTGCTGCACTCAGCTACTGTTTTTTAGACTCAGAAGTGGCTAAGTATTTTTTGGAGCTGCTATTTGTGGTTTGGAGATCCCTTTTGGAGGGGATATGATCGCATTGCTTCTGAAAACCGCTGAGGTTGTGAGTACATCACAGGTAAAGAAAACTCAATGGCAGAGTTTGCGTGGAGGTGCCCTGGGAAGCTTGTGGAGACAGGTGCCCTGGTGCTGGGGGCATGCTGTCAGGTTACCAACTGTAGGAGAAAGATGGTGGAAGGTCTTTGGGTTATTTTTCCCTTCCTAATTAAATGTATTCATTGTAGAAACAAAACCTAAAAATGCATAGAAAGAAACAGTTTAATTGCAACAAGTTTGAGTCTGTCCAGTCCAGGGTTTTTGCTCAAAAAGGGGGGATGAAGTCAGGCATGTGAGAGCAGTTGCACGTTCTCGTAGAAACAGGGTCTTCTGGGCTGAAGCTTTTCTGTTTCTCTCTTCTTATTTTTCCCTTGTGATGCCTGTCTCCTCTCTCACTTGCTTTCCTTGCCCTTTTCAAGACCTACTGGATCTGAACAGCAGCAGCAAGGAAGGTTGCATGGGCGACGTGTGTGCTTCCCCAGCCTGTAGCAGGCTGCAGCCAGTTAGAACAACATGCAGGCAGAGGGGGGATTGGCATCATCAAACCACACATCCTGTCACCGCACAGCTTTAAAGCAAAATAAAAGGACCAAATCTGCCCTATGAAACAAGCACAGTAAAATCACAACTACAGATCTTGAAAAACAAACTAGAGAAAATGTTTGTAAGAAATGTCTTAGTTTTTTTTTTTTTAAGTAGCTGTTGTTTTAAGTATAATGTCTATGGAAGGCTGGAATATAAGCTGACCCAATTGTGTAGTTAGTCCAAATTCATTAGAAGCATAAATGATTGGAAGGAGAAAAGAGCCAGTAATGACTGAACCAATGATTCCGTTCTGCAGAGAAGGGCTACAGCAGCCAAGTGCTTTATATACCAGCTCAGAAGCGGTCACGTGTATCTCATGGGTGTGTGTTTCCATGGAAATTTTTTATTTCTGGTGAGACTGAAAGTCTTTGTAAGAAATGGAAAAAGTCATCTGAAAACTACGATTTGATAATGCTGCCTTGGAATAATAATATAAATACCCCAGAGCCACACAGAGCCTGCTCTGGTGTGGGAGCAAAGTGACATCTCTGTGCACATCTGAAGTGTTTAATTAGAGAAAAGTAAAACCAGATAGAAAAGAACCTGTTCAGCTACCCCTCCACTGCCTGCCTAAACCATGAAACAGCTTTTTGTAGTTGATTCACGAGCCTTGAGCTTGGCTTTGGGGAAAAGAGTTTTTCCATGTTAATATTTTGATTTTCAACTATGTAATGGCTTTTGGAAAGAAATAGTGACAATTTTCAAAGCCTCTGCCTCATACGCATGATTTGAGCAGTGAGGTTTGTGCTTTCAAAAAGCATGTGTGCTGCACACTGCAACTTCTTGATACTTTCTGAAGCTTTTGTGGTGTACTTTTTCAATGACTGTTGGATTTTATGTGTGCTTTGGGTTCAATGCTTTTATCCCTGGAGCGATGTAAAAACAGTGATGTCTTGTAAACAACTTCAGTGTGCCAGCCTCTTTCTGCTGTAGATGGAAAACTGTTAAAAAACACAGACAGAGAAGACGTTCTGCCTGTGCAACTGAAGATCAGCATTTTAAATAACACTTAAGAAACCCTTGACTGGGGTAGCAGAGCAGGGAAGGAACAGGAAAGGCGTGTTGAATAATTTTAGAAGCTGATCTCCAGTAAGCAATAAACATCATAGTACTTTGAGGGAATTGTGTTCCCCATGTTTTGGATGCACTGGGGCTGCAAAAACTGCAAAGGAGAGTTCAGCTCACCCAGTGTGCTCAGGGAACATCCATGATGCTCTGACTGTGGGCAAACTTAGTAATATGAATAGGTTTTACACCAAGTAACCTTTTATTAATACATGTATTCCACTGTTAGGTTAATAGATAGCAAGAGGCTGAATTATTGAAGAAATTAATTGGGTTTAATACTGATTAGTTCCATTAAGGGGGTGTAATAGTTGTACTGCAGAAAGGAATATGTTTTAATGAAGAAGAAAGTGCATCTCCCGCACTGCGCAGAGTTCCAGGAAGAAGCCAGTGATAAGCCTGCAAGGTCCCTGGTGCCAGTCAGAGGAGGGAGGCTGCTGTGGTGGGGTCTGTGCAGGCCACCCCATCAACTGGGTGAGGCTTTCTGCAAACCGTGTTCAGAAATCTTTGTGTGTTGATGGCTGGCAGAGACACCAAGCAGCAAATGATACTGGAAACACTGTGGTTCCCAATGCCTGTTTTGTCTCCTGCCGGCCACCCTTGCGTACCACTGGAGGTGGCAGGGAAAGAAGCAGCCACGGAAGCACAGGCTGGGGACTATGTGACAGAGACGCATGTATTTGACCCAATGGGATTTGCTGGAGGGTGCGGAAAATGTTAGTCAAAGTGACTGAGGCAGTTGTCTATCATCTATGAGGAAACACAGCAACTGGGGAAGGTTGTGGATGGCTGAGCAAAGGTTGCTATTATTACACCTAGGTTTAAGAAAGGCGAGGAAGAAGACCGGGGTACAGGAGGCCAACCACCCTTGCCTCAGTCCCTGCAGGGAGCATAGCCTCTTGCAGACTGTTCCCAAAAATGGGAGGATGAGGAGGCAGTCAGGAACAGTAGCACAGATTGAGTGTGGCTTATAACTTCCTGTGATGAAAGGACCGGCTATGCAGGCAAGGAGTGAATACCCAGACTCTGTTTGTTTACTACCTCCACCAATGCCAACACTTATGTTTCTGTCATCAGTTATTACTGCTGGGCCCTTTTCAAGCTAATATAATATCTGAGTTATTTTGATACTTTCTTAGAATCTGTAATTGTTGCCTCTGATTTGATGATTAATTTTATCTATAAAATTTAACGTGAGAATTGGAGAGGATAATTTTATTACTGGCCTTGGTTACCTGATTTAGTCTAGCAAGAGATTCCTGCAAGGTTAATTCAGTGTTTAACTCACAGCTGACTGTGATTCCATTTCTTGGAAAGGAAAGAGGGAGAACCAAGGAGATCCTCAATTCAGAGACCAATGAGAGTCTTTGGATTAAATTGCCTCCAGGTGAAGCTCTGAGTCTAAATCAGTAGCTCACCAGTTGTGGCTCTGGAAGCCTGGAAGCAGAAGGACCCAGTAAGAGGTAGCTGGCAGCTACCGCCACCTGCTGTGGTCCTTTGGGGTGTAGAGACTCCTGCTGAGTTCCTGCAGGTGTTTCAAACACCCCTGGCTCGCACACCAGCAGGTACCTGCTGGCAGGATTCAAAGCAAAGAACAGAGTTAGAGCTTGTAGGTGAGATGCACAGATGGAAATAAAGTAGCAGATACTGATCAAAGTGATGAAGAGAATATATCAAGGTAAGAAATGCTCTCCTGCCCTAGAAAGAATGAATTTTGGGGGACATGATTTATTCTGTGCGAAGAAAGAAAAATGAGATTAAAACCCAGCTAGGGAGAGAAGTCCATACCGAGATGTCAGCAGGAGAAGTGAGAGCAATATAAAGGGAGGAAGAACATAGCAGGTGAAGTCTGGGGGGGAGATTTAAATGAGGGGAAAACAAAGTAAGTTAATAGAAAGTGAAACAGAAATTCAGAAAGACTGTAGAAAAAAAAAACAGGTGGAAAAAATAACTTTGAAAAAAGAACAAAAGGTGCTTCAGTGAGATTCTGCAATTCACCAATTCACTCACAGAGGTGGGTGACAAATGATTTGCGTGTGTGTAAGAGGACCATGTTTGCTGGGTTTTATGTTTTGTTTTGTAGTTTAAGGTAGGCAATTCTTTTGAATTTGGTGAGTTTGGGAGTCTGTCTTGGGATGGAGAGAAAGGCTTTGAAAATGAGACAGAGAAAGAGGTAGCACATGGATTCTTTGTGCTCCTGATGTTTAAGCCTGCATAGTCCAAACTCAGAGTGGTACTATGTCACCGCTAGTGAGGGCTGCTTTGTAGAAAAGTAACATGTTCTGCAACTTTGGCTAAAAGATCCTACGTGACTTGGGAGGAGAATAGAAATGAGATGCTTTGAGACTAGCAATAAAGGTTAATGTTCACAGTACAGTAAGAAATCTTTATATATCTTATTGGGCAAAATTTGTAACTCTGAGTTTAGAAAAAGACCTGTGAACCATTTATATTCTGCATCCAGTTTAAACATCATGAATAACCTCAGTGGAGCTTCTCTGCTGAAGCTGGATTGAGACAAAAATGTTAGCTGGCCCAGAGGGCATTTTTCATTCTTGATTTAAAATATAAAATTTTCAACAGAATTTTGAAATTGTTCTGTTGGGACATACATGATCTCTACTTCACTTCTGTGTTTCAATAGACACAAATAGTCTCTGAGCTTCTTCATGGGTGGTTATGAGTCTACTGCCAGTATCTGGGCTAGTCATCAGAGATGGAGAGCTTCTTGCTTGAGGGACTTAATATTTGAAATTTGCTTCCTTTCATCTGTGAAAGCATCTTGGCTTACTTATTTTCAGAGCAGCCATGAAAACCCATTTGTTCTTCTGATGCAAGATTCATGAGGCAGGGCGAGGTGCAGGGGACTGCAGCCCATTCGTAGCTACTGGGTTAAGAGGAGAGTCATTCCTTTGAGCAGCTGTCTGCTGAAAATGTGTGTGGGAGCAATGAGGGGGAAGAAAAACGGTGTCCACAGCAAGGACCGTGGTAACGCTCCCTGGGGTCCCTTCTGGGAAGCAGAATTATAACTGTCATGTGAGGGGAAACCACCTATCCTTCCTCACCTGGGCAAACTTGCACAGTGTGTACGCGAGAGAAAAAGGCGCTGCTAAACTGGCAGCACTATGGCAATGCTGTCATTTTGTGGGCGCTTGAACTCACAGCACGTTAGGTACTTGAGCCTTGTGGTTTTAATGCGCGCCTGAGCAGCAGAACATGAAGCTTGCCTAACAGGCACTGCTCAAGCTGTCTTTACCCAAATACTGCACTTCAAAGAGAAGCCTTCTTACGCACAGTCATTTCCCATAATCTTTTCAGTGCTGCAAGGCAATATATGTCAAGAGATTTCCTTGTATTAATCTAAATAGAATTCTTAATTATTAAGACAACCAAGTCAAGTCAAAATAAATTTAATGGCTCGTATTTAATATTCTTGTTAGAGTCCTTATGAATCAGGCAGAAATGTTAGAAAGAATTCAACTCAGCATCTGTCAGTAGTAAATAATAGAAGCCTGGATTGCACCCAAGTCAGGTCCTAAACTGATTAATACAAGCAAATGGCTGTAAGTCTTCCTTGAAGTCTGATGGTTTAAGACTCTGCTAATACCAGTGTAGGATTCATAGTGATGTATTTCAAAACTTAAGTCCAACTTCTGAGGAAGCTGATGCGAAATCAGTGCTTGTTAGCATATCTTGACAGCCTGGATACTACTTATCTTTAGAAAATGTTTGACAATTAGTATTCAGTGCTTCTAGCATTTTCCCAAAGTCCTAGCTCTGAGTGAAAGCAGACCACGTTAGAGCGAGACATGCTTTTTTAAGTGCTGAAAATAAGTAGGGAGTTGTAAAATAATGACCTTTATTAAGTGCTTGCTGCACAATGGGGCGATGCAGAACTTGAGGGAGTTCAAAGTTAGCGCCCCAAGTAAGGGACTCTGGACGTGGCAGAAGTAGGTTTCCCTTTGCAGTGTCTTTTGGCTGTGAACCTCACAAAACTGCTGGTTTGATGTTTTGACTTCATGTTCTGGGAATTTCCCATGTTTTTGGAAAATTTCTGTTAAATATTTTAGGGTGTTTATCAAATGTGGATACCCAATCATAAGTCCCTTAATACTTGTGGTCATATTGCACTTGTCAGAAATCTGTCGCAGCATCTTGAGGATAGGTAAAGACAGCTGTTAAGAGCTTTGGAGCTAACAGGCTCCCCAGAGCCACGCTCCCTCTGGCTGTCACCTCTGTGCTATGCTCTTCCAGCAGCGCGGCTCGGGTAACAGAACTGTGTCTGCGTATTCCTAGCAGAAATCGTGCTTGTGTGTATGGTGTGTGAATGCTGCTAAATTTTCAGACCTCAGTTTGAAACGTTTGTGCTGGGCCATGCCTAAATTGGTTTTGCTCTGGTTTTGCTCCGTTCTTGTTTCCCTGCCCGGTGAACAAACAGCCTGCACATGTCATACACAACTAAAGAGGGGGAACTCCATCATTAAGCATCACAACCTGTAACATATTAAAGAGCTGGGATGCAAATGAGCCCTGAAGAAATTAAATGAGGTGTTCAGGGTCAAACAGTGATTTTCTAGACAATGACAAATGGCTCCAAATCTTGGTTTTATGTACAAGTAATGACTCAGGAGGTTCCTTGAATCTGGGCTAAACCCTGTGCAGTAGCTGTCTTTTTTCAGGCTGGCATGTCCGCTGCTTGGAGCAGAGGAACAACTTCCCCAGGTCCACCTCAGGTCTTCACATAGCGGTCTGACTAACAATATTTGTCTTCCTCTTATTTCTTTATTTTAAATGATGATTATTCCAGTATGGTTGATTATGTGATTGCTGTTGAAGTAGTTTAGCTGGATTGCACTGCATTTTTTAAATATTTCCTCTCTTTAAGAGCTCCCCGGTGCTCTGTTTCAAGGTTTTATCTATAAACGGTCTTGACCAATTTACTTTTATTAATTATTGCAGTAACTGCTTCAGCGGATTAAGAGAATGGACCTAATGTGATATAGTTGGATTTTAATAACTCCGTTGATATTTCCCCATTCACATTTCCATTTTATAGAAAGAAAAAATACATGTCCCAGTTGGTTTGAATAGGACCGCGGCCACGTAGACCGACAGCTGGCCGAAAGATTTTACACAAACACAGCGCATTGACATGGGGAAGGCTTCTGGTGGAGAGCTGCCAGAATCAATTGCAGGACTTGATTCAAGTTCATTGCTGATTGGGAAGATGTGTTAAAAGGGATGTTAATGAAATTTGCAGATGGTACTAAATTGGAAGGTATTGGAACACCAATGAAGAGGGAGAAATTTAAGACATCAATGACCATTAGAAAAACGTGTGAAATGTCTGCTAAGAACTGATTCATTTTAGGGAAAAAAGAGAAAGCTAGTATTTCTAAAGGAAGATTATCCCATATAACGCTGAAGAGGGAGGAGAAAGGTTGGAGGTAGAAATGCTGTCACTGGATGTCTCACTGCAGATCAAATGCTCTATTTCTGTGTGTTATGGCCATGAAAAAGCTGTGGTAATTCTGGGACCGGTATCTGAAAATACCTTTTTCTGAGCAAGGTATTAACTCTTTTTAAACAGTGGCTTGGCCTGTCCCAGCACCAGTGCAAGGAGCACACCAAGGGCAGGTGCTTGTTTTGTTCCTCTCTCTTTGGCATCTTTGTCAAGTTTTGTATCTGTTAAAGGGCGATGATACCCACTTGGTTACAAATTGCGGGGTTTTGGCTTTGGTCTTTAATGCAAAGCTGCATGCAAAGTTTGTGACTCCCAGTCTGTCAAAAAGCAACACTGGTAAAATAGTTTACTGCAGAGTATGCTATCAGTTATTGAGGTTTGCTACACTAGGAAACTATTTTTGAATACATACTTTTCTTTCCTGCAGCTCTACAGAAAAGATCATCCCTCCCCTCTGCTGAAGGGAAATGCAGATTTAATTACTGTTAAGTTCTCTGTGTAGCTATAGGATCTCTGTAACATGGAGCTTAGGCTGCAGAATTGCAGTAGCTATTCTTCCATAAGCAATGCCTCCTGTTACCCATAAGTAGTAAGTTATGCTCAGAATGGCCCTCTTGTTTTTTTGTTGGTTTTTTTTTTTCCCCTGAAAACTATAAACTGTATTTTTCTTATTTCCAATCCTTCCCTGCCCCCCCGGCATCCTCAAGATAATAAACTTTCTTCTGATTGACCTGGAATCAACGTCGGAGCAAGTGTTATTGCTCACTGTCAGTAATCAGTGCATAATAACTACGCTTATTAAAACATTGATTGATTTTATTAATATGAAGACCAACAGCATTACAGATACATAACACTGCCCCAGTAGGACCTAAGAGGAATTTACGTTTGCTGCTGGTGACCATCAAAATGCAAATTTGTTTCTTGTTTTTAAGGTTACTTTTCCCATTGGTTTATAGGCTGTGTTCACTGAATTGCTCACAAATCTACTCTGATCTGATATACAGAAGCATAGGTGACAAACAGCTGGTAAAGCTTACCACTAACGTGGGACTACAATCATGCTGTGATGAAATACTTTAAATATGCTACTTTGAAAATAGAGGTTTCTGATTTGAGAAAAAAAAAAGGTGGAAAGGGGGAATTAATCTGGATTTTTTAAAATGTGTGTAAGAAACAAGCTAAAAAAAATCTTTTTTAAAAAAGAACATGCTAATAGTGAAATTATCAATTATGAAACTTTCTACGTGCAAACATAGATGTAACTCTGCTTAAAAATTACTCTTTTTGTTTTGTCATTCAGTCTTCCTTAGTCATTCAGGACATAAAGTCAGCTGAGAACTTGTTTTATTCTTAGTGACTTCAGATATTGCAAGGCAGTGTTCATGTTCTGCAAGCTCACACAAAAATCGGGGGATAAAATGAAACCTATCCTTTTATAACAGTTGGAGGATAAAATCCGACGTGATTTTGATCTCCCTCTGCTTCCTTCATGTACTACACCTGGAGCTTGGTTTTTGTTTTCTGAAGCTTGAGTGGTGCAATGTCTAGTTGTGTTTTCCTTTCTTTTTAAGAACAGAAAAAACATAACAAATGTTTTATTTCTGGCATCATCATCATCTACTTCTTTACTAGAAATGTTCCTACATGACTTGGAAACAATAATGATCCTGAGGCCCATACAGTCACCTTTCAATCTTTATTAGGAAAGAGGAGCTAGGGATGTACATAATGCCTATGTAATACATAAGTCTGTTGCTGCCTCGTTGCAAAGTTGTATCTCAGTTAGCGTCAGCGATGGTGTGAAGTTTCTATGAATTGAAAATTTTGTTTTTAGCACAAACACCTGATGAAGAATTTGTGGAAATACATAAATAAATGTTTGAAGTTAGGCATATCCCATTTCTTGTGCTCTATGCTGTACTTATGGGAAGATAGTGAAAACTCCATATGCTTATAGCAATAAGTAACCTGTAAAAATCCAAACTTAATCAAATCTGGAGCTGGCTATATGTGCCAGGAGCAGCTGAGTTGTTTTTCTGATGGCAGTGGAGGTGGTATTTGCAGTTTCTTTCACTGACTGCTGGTGATTAAACTTCTAATCAACCACAATGTTCCTGGAAGATTTTAATTACATTTGCTCTTTCTAGGCTGTTTTGATATCAAGTGAACTTTTAAAAAGCCGCAATCATCTTCCACAGAACTAAAAATGAATTGAAATTCTGCCATGCAATTTTAAGCTGACGTTTTTATAATTACAGAGAAGAAGCTACATAAAGATAATGTTCACGCTGAGTGCTGGAGCCCAAGGGTGCTCCAGTGCAGTGCCCTCAGATTAGACCTCTGTAGCTGGGCAGTGCCCTGCAGAGCCTTGCTGCAGAAATACCCACAGCCGGGAAAGGAGGGGTGGCCTGAGGGGAGAAGGGATGAAGGACAGAAGTGTCTTCAGCAGAGCTGTGGCTGCTGTTTGCAGCTGGGCTGTGGGCATGCCGTAGTTGTGCTGCCTCTGCTACTGCTGTGTTTCTGAAGCACGTTAAAAAGTACTGGTCAACTCACATAAAAATAACTGTCTTAAGATCAGGGAAACTTCAGCAGAGAATCCACATGCATGATAAATGGTGCGAATAGTGAGAGTTTTCCTGTGGAGTTTTCACACTGACTTATTGTATCAAATTCAAATGCTGACGTTGATGGCATTGTGATTCTGATTCTCATATGTTTTGATTTATATTGAAAAGTATCTTGAGATAAATATTCCTGACTCTGTAATATCCTATCTCTTGCCACTGTTTCTGGAGAAAAATACAAACTGTATGAGCACAGCACTTCTGTGCCTTGTACCATCATTGACTAAAGTTTAGAAGTAAAAGAAAATAAGCATGCCAGAATATTTATTAATAGGATGTTAGTAGTGGCATATTGAAGTAACTTGGGTGGAATCTTTCTTAATGGTAGCAGAATTCACAAATTGTGTTTATTTGCAAATATGACTAACTTTGAAAAATGTCCTAGCCTTAGATACNAATATGACTAACTTTGAAAAATGTCCTAACATTAGATATACAAAAGTGGTATGTTTTACTGAAGAATTCTGCTGTTCTGAGAAGACTGAGATGCAGTAATGTCAGTGAGGAGGAGAAACACAGCACGTTTCTAAGAGCCCTTCTCTAAGACTGAGGGGTGATTTGGTTTCTGTTAATATCTGCCCCATAAAAGTATGTCCTGCACTCAAACCAGTTGTACTGTCCAAAGTCTCTAACGTAAATGCATGATAAGATTTGGATTGTCCACCTTTTCTGGCTATCAGAACTGTCAGAATTGATGAATTTCCAGGTTTCTTTGCTTAAGCTCTGAGAATTGATTAGTTAGTTGTAGGAGGGTGTTAGTCGTACCTTGCTGGCTTTGCAGTTTGCTTCTGTCTTGTTTTGCAAGCCCTGAAGACCGTCTGTTAGCAATGCAGTTATTCAGGGGGAAGAAATTTACTGTAGGTCTGATTGTTTATTTAAGGGATAATTCAGTGTTGGGTGGGTGGATATGAAGCCCTCCTTGTTTTGGAGGTTGATAACACGCCAAAGTTTCACTGCACCAATATTAGGCTTAGTTAATCCTCAGCTTCTGCAAGTCTGAAATATTTGTTACTGTTTTATTTGAGTTTAGGCCTTCACATTTGCTTTTAAGGAGTTTTCAGCTGGATTTTAGAACTAAGCCTCTTGATGAATGTTGGTTTCATGATAAGTCAGTTGAAAATGCAAGTCCAGGCTGCTGCCTAATCACAGCTAAGAAGATGTCAGTGGGATCCAACGAGCCTGGGGCAGCTGCCCGATGCGGTCTTAGTGTGCATCTTAGTGTTGCATCCTTATGCCAGCAGCATAAGGGTTTCTGTCCGCATTCGCCACATGCAGTGGCCGCCTCCTGCCTTCCACTCTTCTGTCATGCAACACATTTGCTATACATAAAAGGCCCTCAAGTGACAGATCTCGGGACTGTCTTTATCCCGTTATACCCTGAAGATGCAGAACATATGTTAAAGGTAAACTGATGTCCAAAGTCCTAAGTATCCCACCTTAACAGGAGTATTTACAAAATGCTCCTGCAGGACTGAACCTAAAGTAGAGCATGATCCACAAGGCACGGAAAGCCAAGGGTCTACAGGCTGGGTGCTTTTGATGGGCACCTTCATTGTATTGATCAAGGCTGCTCCATTCCCCTCACCTGCACTTCTGATACAGGTGGTTCCCTGAGAAGCTGTCCTGAACTATCAAGCTTTTACACATCCGTTACTATTTAATAAGCTAAAAAGATTCTTATCTGGCTAAAAGCTGATGCCATAAAGACAAAAGGATAGAAGAGACAACCTGTCTAAGCTAGCAAAGTAATTACCTGGGGTTTTGGGGGGTAAGATGAAGTGGGTTTTTTACTTTGTGACAGATTATCAGAGAGATAAATGTGGGTTTGGTTTCTGTAAGCATGGCAGGCTTTGTTGTTTTCATTTGTGCACTGAAGAAAGCAATGTTGTATCTGTTATTTACTTGTTCATGTTTTCAGCTTGGTCTGGATAAGTGATATAAGTAGCAACGCAACATAGGTCTACTATATTGAAAGCCAAGTTGGAGAAAAAGCAAGTGGCAACTTTAAAACCACATAAATGAAGTTAACAGCCCTTGTGCAGTAGCAGTCTTGCCCTATTGGATGTGTTGATCCCAGCATTCCTGGACCTGGAATGGTCTTTAACTCATAATCAACAAGTCCAGATATTTTGCAGTTAAATCAGCAATAACCTCTAATACTATAGAAAATACAAGTTGTGTTGGTCTGTTTTACTGGTTTGTTCAATAACTCATCAGTAATGGAATAAATGTGGGCTATATCACCTAACTAAGGTGTAGGAAAGTGATATTCATGGCAAAAAATGAAAGTATTAATTGCAAGGAATAATGGTGGTACATCTGAAGTTGCATATTATCTACCTCAAAGTAGTGATGAAACTGTGATACAACATCTAGTTAAAGTCTTTCCACCTCCCAAGGGAAACAATTAGAAAATATTGCAACCAAAATAGCTCGTTGAATTCTTTCACCATCATTAAACAGAAAATGAGAGTGAATATTTGATTACATATGCAGTCAGGAGGGAAAATATGGCCTGTTACAGTATTACTGCTGGTCAAGACTGTATTCACTGGAAAGTGAAATGCCTCTGTCAGGTGATCCTTGGTTAAGGATCCAGTGTGCCTGGAAGAGGTGGTTCTTAAAAATTCAGTCTTTTCTCTGGCAGCCAAGAAAAAACAGCATTTGCTACACGACGAGCCTAGATACCCTGAGGAGGGTGAAGTAGGGCACATCAAAGACCTTTCTTTACATGTTCAAAACAACAGTGTTTTGCATTCATCCTGTTTTCCTGTGATTTCGTACACGATCACGTAGGGGCTGTTTGCCCTGATCCAGTTTTTCAGGCTGCCTGTGTGCAGGCTTGCTAGGCAGGCAGCGTGCTGTGGGTCAAACTCAGTCCAAATGAGAGCTCTCTCCCCTCTTGCTCTAAGTCAGCATTTCCATATTCTCTGCAGGCAAAGGCAGACATGTCCCCTTAACATGTCCCCTAACCTTCTCAGTGGTATTTTCAAGGCCAGAACATCATGTCCCTGGGAAAAGAAGCCCCGCTCACTTACCCACAAGGAAGAGTTTTATTCGTTTCCTTGCCTGAAGCCCATTCATGTAAATTGTCCTGTGGGCTATGTTTTTGTTGCTGACTTAACCTGAGCCATCCCTGCTTGTATTAATTACTACAGAATTAATTTAGCTTGTGCGAGAGCTGCAACACCACCAACTAATGTTTGAATCATGCAGTGTGAATATATTAACAGCTGGCAAGTTGTGTTAATTTGAGCTCCAGTTTGTAATCCCTGGCAGGCTAATAAAACTCACTTTAAGGCAACACCACATGGAAATTTAAGGGAGGTTTAGGTGTCCTTTGGAATTGGATTTAGAAGAGGGGTAACTGTGTTTTATACAACTTCATCCTGAA